>CP139507.1:296687456-296971837 GCA_021014915.2 Artemisia tridentata subsp. tridentata | reverse complement strand
AGAAAGTCAATGCTCGACTGACGGCGTACTTTTTGCCATATGATTTCACACTCATTGACATGGACATTCAAGTGCCTGCTAATAAAGAAACCGGGAAGAAGTAAATAAGTCAACCACATCATTGGATATGAATATTTTTCATATTTCTATTGGGTTATATTTCTTATTCTCTAAAGTAGTTTTTTAGTTCACGGCATTAGGAATTGTACATGTAGTGAAGTGTTGTGTTAATTTGTATGGGCGCATAGATGGGGCTAATAGTGACGATGTTGTACATGCATTGACTTCTACTTGCTGGTGCGTGGCTTATACTCGATCCAAAATCATCACACGTTTGGATTTTAGAGTTTCTTAATACGGGTTAAAGTGGATTCTTGTCTGAATACCAAGCTGATCAATACGCATTTCTATATATTTTACACTTTTGTATACATTTCTTATTTTGTGGTAGATCTAATATAACTAAATCAAATTTGATTGATCTGGTTTATTTTGATTATGGGAAGACTCCATAGTTTATTTTGATTATGGGAAGACTCCATGGATAGTCTGGTAAGCCCGAGCAATGCTAGCTCCTTTGACTATTGAGGCTGACTGAGTGCATTTTATTGCCAATGTTTGGCGAGCCTTAGTGAGTCGAGTTTAAATGAGCCAAGCTGACTGCACATCATGGTAATTTATGAGTAGTGCTGGTTTCTTGCAAGGCTTTACTTTCATATGCAAAGCAATTAACATGAGTTAAAATCAAAATGGGCAATTTCATATCTCCCTTCTTTTTAGTTGAAAATTTCATATATACCCAAACATGCATTAAAAGCATTGTACATTATGCATTCATTACTTGCACTTTAAGATTAGGAGAGAAGTTTAGGAGGTCACATACTTTAAGATTAGTAGATAAGTTTCACAGGTTTATGATTTGTACACCTAAACAGCTATTTTTTTGACAATTGTACTCTCACATCACAACAAACAACAAAAGTGTGGATGTAAATTGTGAAAAAAATTAAAAATGAAATGTTTGTGGCTTGCAAGTGAAATTTTGATTTGTCCAGAACAATTAAGACCGATTATTAGCTTCACAAATGCATGTAAAACGTGAATCATGGGCATGGCGTACGGATATTTATATGGAAACGATAGCTGGATTCAAAGGCTGTTAATGGTTTGACTCGATCGCTTAGACGCATAACGTATTGGGTCAAATCAGTAAATTCAGTTTCGCATGTTTGTAAATCGCAGATCAAACTGATCTAAGTATTGGTCTCAGCCGAGATGGTCAAAACTCAAAACCAGTTTGTGGTATAGCGGTTTGAGAGAGGTCCTTTAAGCAACGAACCAAACAAGAAGCATGGTTTGTGACAAAATCGAGATTCGAGAATGGTTTCTATTTGAAACCACGACCTATAATATCACACTCGTATCGTATCAACCGTTTATGTTAGACACATATATGTAGCAAGAATCAACCCTATAGAATACACCAGAATGTTTCTCTTTGATTGGTTTTATCTCGTTCAAAAAAAAATATTGGTTTTATCAGTTTCATCAAACTATAAACACCCGATGAGCTTTCTTTGCTTGAAAATAGGTATCCGGTGTATATTGTATAATCTTTTTGTTAAAAGAAGTATCAAACCTAAATCGTCATAACCAATTTTTCCATTTAGATTATTGAATTCATTATCACATCAATCATAGGGTCGTTTAGTTTCTGCCTAACTTGTCTTATCTAAAGTAGTACTAAACAGTAAACACTACACTATAAATAATGGGTTGTGTTATTCTAACACCCCCTATGCATGGGACCCACCTATTTTTTATGGAATGTACAATCCGACAAAGCAGACAGTACAAGTGATGGCAGCGGTACAAAGTCAACACACCCCCTACACGGGGTGTCTGACTAACCTGCCCCATAAATAATAGGAGTATGTCTTATCATAAATCTCATTATTTGTTTATTGATAAAACAATGTGTATGATTACGAGTAGAACCTCAACCAGTCAACCTACCATATGTCCTTTTATATATATTTTTTTTAACGAAAATCTCATTTGAACTCACAACTGTTTGGTTGGGGGAGTTTCTCATAGAATAAAAGGTACCATTAAAACACAAGCACTTTAGTTATCCTTTTATGTAAATAATTGTGTACTTGATTATGAATTTAATATTAGACAAAAATACACAGTTGGTCCTAAACTTTCCAAAAAACATCGCATTGGCCCAAAAGTTATCATTTTCATCGTCGTGCGTCCTTTTTTAAAAATTTTGAGGCCAATTGCGTCCCTTGACCCGTAATGCTCAGGTCAATGTCCTGTTATTTATTATCCAATCCCGTTATTCCTATGAAATGACTATTTTGCCCATATATATTTTCATCCATCACCCTTTTCTTCATTTCACCCCACAGAAAAACCCCAATTTCCCAAAAATTCAATTTGAAAACCCTAATTTAAAATCCACATGAACAATTAAAAGAACTTGTTCACCATAGTCTAAAAACCTTATCATGGTTTTGAGAACCATGAATAATTATATATTGTTTTTTAGTACAAAACCTATTGCAGAGTATTAGTAATGATCGAGTTTTATTCAATCAAATCATTTAGCAGGATGTAAACACTTGATTATGCTTTGGTCCACTTTTAAATTGTTCATATGACTTGTTTCCTTATCACCACCATAAAACACCGTCACATTCACAAACCCTAACATCACAATTTAATTATACTCTAAGTCTCTAACTAACAATAAGTTTATTTCTGGTGATATGGGGTTACACAGGGCGGAGATGGCAACATACAAAGAACTTGATCCCACAATTCGTCTTGTAATTCTAAAAGCGCTCTGTGAGATCCGAGCTGATGTACTTTCTCCAGCTCTTCTGTATATATATTTTATTTTAGCAGTCTGATGATTTCTCATATATTGGTATTTTCTTACTTTTTTGGGCTCACGGATTAATAAAGGGTTGCACCATTTATAGAAACTTTATCAATGAGAATTTTTCTCATATATTGTAATGTCATGTTTGTTGTGTTTTTCAGTGATGTTGTGGCGATTTAGTTAGATTTTGGATGTGATGATCTGTAGTGAGTCAAAATGATATTTAGTGTAGTTGATTCGATTTTGACAGATAGGTTTGTGACAGTCGATTCAATTTTGAGGCTCTGTGGTGATGTATAATGATTGGTAATTGAGTCGGTTAACATTGATCTATTGGGGTTATTGTGTATATAATTGAATCTTGAATGTTGCATGAATTGAGTTAAATAGTTTACTAGTTTTTTCGGTTTAATGATAGTGAAAAGAGGACGATTTTTGTTCGTTTATGCTGTTTATAGTTGCTGGATGTTATTAATGACAGTTTGTGACAGTTAATTTGGCTGAATGATCAGTAGTGCTTGTCTAAGGTTACGTCATTGTGTGAACTAGCGTAGTGATTGAAGTGTGGCGTTTTTAGTTGATTGTTATCAAGACGACCTCAAGTCAAATAACTCAATCGTCTAAATTTCATGATGTAAGTAATAGATATAGGGTGTAGCATGGGCGGAACTATTCATTAATCAGGGGTAGCGGTCGCTACCCCTGAACTTTTACCCGGCAGTGGAATTTTTTTTTTATTTTTACGTTTTTCGTACTATCTTTCGTATTTCGCTAACCCTGAAACAAATTTTCGCTACCCTAAACAAATTTTCGTACTATCTTTCGTATTTCGCTAGCCCACTAAATGTTTAAAAATAAACAAAAAAACATAAAAAAACATACATAAAAAAAAGAGATAATTCCCAAACTAGGCCAAAAGTTTTGGCCTATTTCAAGAGGAAGCCAAAACCATCTCCTCTTTCCCATTTTGTCCACGCTCAACCGCTCGACTGCTCGACCCCATAAACCTTGCGACACGTGTCATTCTTTTATTATTTTATTAATATATTCCAGGCCCACAGAAGTACATGCAATTATATTAGTTACTGTACACCGTTTGTACTTTTATAGAAAGTCAATGCTCGACTGACGGCGCTCGACCAAAGATGCTCGACTGACGGCGTACTTTTTGTCCTTGGAAAAGTAAAAAGTTGTCAGAAAATCTGTACTTTGGATTGCCAAATCTTTTGTATAGATTTGGTTTTGTACTTTTTTTTTTTTTTTTTTTTTTCTCTAATTTCATTTTTTTTTCAAAAAAAACACACACATCCTACACTATCAACATCAAAAAATCACAAACATCGCTAACACTAATACTCGGCAACCTAACTTCCTTTCTTTGGGATAAGTGCAACCGATCGATCAAGCAGACAAATCAACAAACCAGTCCCCAAATCTATCAACAAACCATTTCAAACACCACCGCCCACACACATTGCTACACACTATCTCCCAAATCTATCTCCCAACCAATCCTCATCAAGGGTTAGAATACTTCACACCGAGACTGATGAAAATGGTTACTCAAGAAGCTGAGACGTAAATACTTTGGATCTGGTATACATCTTTCGGTCATTCATCGAAACCCAAAATGGTGAGTTTTCATGATTATATCATTAGTTATTGTTAAGTTATTATTAGCTTTTTTTAGTATTTAAACTTGTTATTGATATACTTGTTCGGATTTTTTGAAGATATGTATTATGTCATTAGTTATTGTTAAGTTATTATGTCAGAAAAATTAACCTACCCATGGCCACCAATCGACAAGCTTCTTGGAGAGTGCCACAACCCAAACATCAGGGTCCTTTAGATTTTTAGGTACAGGTGGAATTCCCTATTCAGCATTACGAGAGAATAAGTATGATAATACAGTGAAAATTCATAAATTTAGCTTAAGCAACAAAGTTTAGCTTGGGGAAAAGTAGAACGAAACGCAGAAAATACTATCCAACAAACTTTTAGCACAATAGAAGTTAATTGAGTAGAATAATGATAGCATAAAATGTTAACTAAAGCACTAAGTTGAAACAACTAACGGATACTACAAGATAAGTGCAATTAAGCAAAGGTAGGACAATGCAAGCATACAAGAGGATGATGTTTGGCATGAATAAACAAAGAAACTAGAAAAGTAATCACTGTGATGCCAACATAAGAAACACTTAATATGCCACATCATAAAACACGTGAGATAGGTAATCGAAGGTACAAAAAGAGTCTCATCCAGGTTTTTTAGCACATAAAACAATTAGAAGCATCATTGTAGAAACAGCCTACAAAGAAACTCAGCAAGTCAAAACAAACACTAGGAGTATAGCGGAAGGATCAACCTAGTCACCGGCGATTCTATGACACTTACAGAAATTTAAGCGGTGAAGGGTGCATCAATAGCATGAACAATCAATTGTTATGTGTCTATCTTTTTTATTACATAAAGCAAAGTATTATTTAGTTTTTAAAAAGTCGCCATAACAAAAAGAGCTTTAACAAAGTCCCCTTTACTAATGAGTTATCAATAAAATTCTTCATTATCCAAGTATCATTTTAGTGCTTAATTAGTACTTTTGAAATGTATCAAACATCCACCTTGTACTTATAAGCTTTCAAGTTAACTAGTGCTTATAGTGGTTGTTATTATGTCTCTTTTTATTATACTTAATCTTAATGCTTAGTTTTAAGTTCTTAAGGGATTGCTAAGTAGCTTACTTAAGGGTTTTCCTTACTTGACCGCTCATTTTTCAGTTATTATTATAGTGCTTATGTTTTTTATTGTTTAAAATGTTTTCAAGCTTTTCTTAACTGTAAGTCTTAAGCTAACATGTTGTACAATATTTCTTTTTTATAGGACTATGATTCAACACTTATCGTGAGAAGTAAATTGCGTTACTTCTTACTCATGAAAAATAGTTTAGATCAGCCACGACAGACAATGTTTAAGGCCACATGTTTTGGACCGTGGTTGGATCTTACCTATCTTGATAATGAAGAATCTCTGGTGCAGTATATGCTTCAGAAACAGGTCCACCAATATGATGATAGCTATGATCTTCCAATTGTATATTGTGTGAATGGACATAACAAGTGCTTTGGTCGACGCGAATTCTGCTTGATAACTGGATTTAGATTTGGTCTTCTCAGCTTTCGTAAATGGAGAAGTGGTGATATCCCTTTTCGTGATCGTGTTTTTCCGGATAAGGTTGGCCAGTATGTGAAAAACATCGATCTTCTATCTGTTATTGAAGATGAAGCTGTTTTGTTAAATCTGTCGGATGAAGATGCCGTAAGGGTGTGTCTGTTGCTAACCCTAGAGGTTATATTCATGGGTAAGGATTTGGGGTCTGTCATTGATGATACGTTACTGAGGATGGTCGAGGATCTTGAAGAATGGAATGCATTCCCATGGGGAGAACACGTTTGGAGGCAGCTGTATGATTCAATCAGAAATGTTACTTCGAAGCATCGACCTGTTGACAGTGGAACATTGGGCAACACAAAATCCAAGGATGTTCCGACCTATTGCTTGTCTGGATTTGTTTGTGCATTCAAGGTTATTACTTGCAACTATTTGCCTACTTTTTTTAGAAGAATGCTTATTTATTATATTTATAGTCCTTGTAACTGATAATCGTTTTGTTTACTTTTTTGAAGATATGGATTATTGAGACTTCCGATAGAAGTCATCTCTGGTGGATCAAGGATGAAGGGGTGATCCCAAGAGCAGTTTCATGGTCGAAACACAAATCATTTGGGAAATCTGATGATTTCCACCAACTTTTTGCTAAGGTAAATATAATTTTTTTATAATTGATTGGTGGATACAAAACTAATTTCTATATTTTTCCTAGGAATCGACAACAAAATTCGCTCTCTACCCAACCACTGCTGAGGGTCAATCTCAATGGTATACATTGTCATTAGAGTTTTTTAAGTGGTATACCCCGAGAGTGCGGCCAGTTGTAGAAGGTGGACCTTATGATTATTACTGGAAGAAAGTGGCGAGAGGTAAGCAGAAAATGAGTCAGGAAGTACACATCAGTCAAGATGATTCTTCAGTGGAGAGATGTAAAGATGTGGATATGGTTGCTCTTGAGGCTGTTGTCAATGCTTTGGAAGCCCGAACATTCAAACTCGAGACTATAATTCAGGTTAATTTTTTACCTTTTAAACCTTTTTTACCAAGATATTTTCTTTTGAGAATCTTATCATGGTATACACTAATAGGCTAGTTTTGTTCCACAATACTTTCATTTGCAGGTACTTACCAGTAAAAGACAGAAAGTGGAGAAAGATTATTATGGAAAGGTAATTCATTCATTTTAATAATGTATTTGTGATTTAATTAAAATGTTATAATAATATGTGGTAAACAATTTGGTATGCAGGTTTATACTTGTAAAATAGAACAGGAAGACAAGAGTAACATGGAGACTTATGAAAAGGTAATTTATTTATTTTTGAACAGTTTTATACTTGTAAATATGTGTGTCTAATAATACGTGGTAAATTATTTGTGTATGCAGTTTTATACTTCTAAACCAGAACAGCAAGCCAAAGTTACCACACCTGATAGTGAAAAGGTAATTTTCTGTATATCGTGTGGGATTAAACCAGAACATCAATCCGAATTTGTGATTCTTATTTTTTCTGGCTAAATTTTTTGATATCATTCGCAGGACCTTGATCTCGGTGATGAGTATTGCAGTGAACCCAATGAATTTATTAATATGTTTCAGTCGCAATTTGTTTATCTTGAATCATCCGGGGAAGATGGACTGCCACAGCAAAATGTTGTAAAAGCTGAAAAGCAAGAGGATTTGTGTCAACCTAAGGAAGCAAACTTCAAAAACTCAACACACAAGAAACTTCCTCATGAGCGTTACGGGATACAGAAGAGGAGGTATGAAGAAGTTATTAGGCCGCCGTTTATTGAAGTAAAACCTTCAACAGTTCCTAGCATAGATGAATTGAGAAATCGAAAGAACATTCTTGATCCGATTATGGTTGAAATGTTACGGGAAGTCAGACCTTGGGTAGAGGTAAGATGTTTAATTTCTGTCTTATAAAATATTTTTAATCTAGTCCAATTGTTTTAACTATTTTTAGCTATTTATCGAGTTTAATAGTTTTATATATAGCCGTAGAGTTTTTAGTTATCTCTGTTGATATGGATAGTGTATTAGAAAGGTTACGTGTTAGCGTTTAGAGTGTTTGATTATTTTAATTGACTTGTAAAAGCGCTTAGGGGTTGGAGTTTAATAATTGTCGTTTAGGTTATTGTTTCAGTTTTGGTGGCACAATGTTTAATTTAGGGTGACCAAAGTGTTTTTGGAAAATCAAAGTTCACACAATTTTACAAAAACAATTTTCAAGTGCGAGAGTTGGAAACCTTTGCTTTTGTCTTTGCATAAGATCCAAGTGTTGTATCGGACCGGTGGTAATCGGCTATTCTATGGGAAACAACTAGGGTAAACGGATGGACTGGTGATTCCGGGCGACCTTGAACCATAGATAGTCGATTTACTTAACCCTGTAGAGTTGGGCTAAGATATCGGGCCTCAGATTATTCATCCTGCTTGTGATTAAGACACGGCGGAGGTAGTCTGTACTCCCGATCAGGTTCAAACTACACGGGCAACTGTTTTGACAGCTTGTGAGCTTGTCGCGAAGACTTAGTGCATTGGCGGTACACACAATCTTGTAAAATCTTTTGAAAAATTTTGTGAACTTTAATTTTCCACAATATAAGCTTAATTATGTAGTTTAATCACAGGCCACAGCGTATGTTAAAATGAGGTAGGGGTTGCATGATTCTTATAATCTTAGTTTTATTTATCGTACAAGAGCCTAAGATAGTTCAACCGACTCCCCCCTACGTGAACCTATAAAAATTTTAAGACCATATGCTAGCTTTTCTTGTCAAATTAATGTCTGTTTGGAAGAAAGTTTTAAAAAAATGTGTAGGAGTTTAAACTTTTAAAATAAAATGATTGACTTGTAACTTAAAATAAAATGATCAGACATATGCAACCAACATAAGTTATTGCTAAAACCTATGACTATCATCCTTTTCCATTGAATGGCCTTTTGCAGTCAAGCTAATTGGATCAGCTATCTTTATTTCTTACTCATAATAGTTTAGACAGCCATTACATTTAAAAAACCTTGCCTTTCGTCTCTAGGCTTTAGTTTTCTTAACCTTGTAGAGTTGGGCTCAGGGTTATTAATATAAGCACGTTAGTGTACCTTGAACCTAACAGTTACTTTAAGATCCTCTATATTAATATAAGCACGTTAGTGTACCTTATTGTTTTTATTATTTTGTAATGTTTTTGGTAATGGCCATTTATGATTACAGGTTCTTCATCGACCATTTCAAAACATCGACAGAATTTATGTTTGCTACGAAATTGATCGTTTTCTCACTAGGGATGGGTGGCGTAATTGTAAGTTTCCTTGGTGCGGTGAAATAGTTGTGGATCGTTATTTTTGGGATTCTCTAATCGGCCTTGACGATAAACGCAAAGGATGGCTGCGTGACGAGGTAAAGTAAAAAAATCTTTTATTTACTTTACTCAGTTTTATATAAAATGTGCTTTTTTTTTTTTTTATTTATCCTTTTTGCTTTTTTTTTTTTTTTTTTTTTTTTTTTTTTTTTTTTTTTTTACAGCACATTGATCTATGGATTGCTTACATGTGGCATACTAGACCAGACGATATGGAATGGTCGATGGTTAGCTGCTTTTTTCTACCACTACTAATGAATGGATCGATGCCTTTGTTTTATGCAAACAAAGAAAAATACCCTCTTGGATGGGCTGATGTTGAACGGGTTTTTTATCCCCATAAATGAACCTGAAATACATTGGTCTCTTGCGGTGTTTCACATCCGGACTGGTAACGTTACATTGTATGATACCCAAGGCTATCCTGAGATTGAAACGCGTGATTTTTATCTGAGAATGAGGAATTGTCTAGAGACAAGGCTTCCAGAAGTGATGAAAGAAGCATGTGTGTTTGAGCAGAAGGGAATCGATCCTCTGTCCTATAGGATTACGTTTATGAATGATGAAAATGTTCCCAAGCAGGGTGGTTTGTTTGACGACTGTGGGGTGTGGCTCTGCATCTTGTTATACAGGTATGTCATTTAGTATAGGTTGTTTAGTTCTTCTTGTTGTGAATTAAGCTTCCGTAATAATGTGTGATAACAATAGCACCAAGACTTAGATGGTTGGTATCTACTTGTATGATCTTGGAGCTCTATCGTTTATAATATGGAAAATGTTACTAAATAGTAGTAATCTAGCTTCACAATTGTTTCATCTAGTCCACAAGAATGGTTTTAAAGAGGTTTTAGCCGCCAAAGTTTTTTAACTTCAATTTGTTTATAATAATGAGTTCTTATTTGAAAAGTTGTCCTGCAATCTTAATTAATTTATGTGAACTAAGAAGTTGGGATTCCATGTTGGCAGCTTTATATGGTTAAGATCCCGTGTCATGATATGTACATTGCGGGACAATATAAAAATAATTGAACCTTAAAAAGTGTGTGTTGAAACCTCTTTCAAGTTTTACTTGGGTAGTACCATTTACGTATATAGTGGCGTGTTGAAACCCATACGCCATTTCAGGATGTAATCTAAATAAAACACCAAGTTAGATACACCCGCATTTGATCCAACATTTGATACTTTCAGCCAACATTTGATCCTTTCAGCCAAAATTTGTAACGGAAATACCAATTCGTTTAGTATTTTAAAACAAACTGATATAAGTTTATAAAGTTCATGTAATACAAGGCTATATTATCCACCCTATTAGAATTGGTAAATTATAATTTTGTTAATCATTCTAACAACTTGTTATCGATGTTACAGGTTGGGAAACGGTAGGCTTTTGGAGGTTGAAGACCCTATTCAAACAGCGCTGGCATATCGAGAGAGGTTGATACAGTTTTATTACAAGCATAAATTACATGTTCCTTGAAGGTTGTCTGGCATGTTCCACAAAACATTCAGCAGTCTAACGTGTCTTTAGCATCAAACTTATTTTGTAAACATTTGTATGTTCCTTTTGCAAACCATGTTAGTGATGGAATCACATGGGAAGTAGCATGTAGTTGCGGGATAGTTATTCCTCCGGGATAACGTTGGGTTTATGCATACCCAACATTTTGTATTTATCCCCGCTTTTATGACATGTTGACTGAATCTTAACTTTTGGAATATGGTCGACTCCTGCTTTTATGCCGTTTGACTGAATCTTAAGTTTAGGAACATGGTTTACTGCTCGACTGGTGGTTGGGGAGATGGATAAGTAGTTTGACATTTATTACATACTTTAACACTATAATGTAGGCTTTTCTATTTCCTATTTAAGAGTTGGTTCTCCTTAGTTTGCTCCATATATTTGAATTCAATTAAAAAAGATAGTATAGAAATGGATGGCCCTTCAATGTTACTGGAAGAACTTGCAAATGCTGCAGATTCTCATTTGATAAGCAAACAACTGTATGTGTTATTACATAGGGAGACTTTGGAGGCGGAACAGGCTGTGGTTGATCTAGAGATGCGTTGTGCGCATGCGGCGGAGAAAATCCGTAAAAAGAAAGCTTATATTACAGAATTTGAGGCAGTGAGTGGCATTGCAGCTGCGAACGCTGTTACTTATTTGAAGGCGGTGGTGGGGGTTGAAGAGGAACAAGAGAATCTTTTGAAGACAATGCTGGTGACTGCGCAGCGTGGTGCTCGTCAGAAGCGTCGCTATATGGCAAAGGTCTATAACCAAATGACTGAATGAAGGGGAAAGGGTTTGGTTTTATTCTGGTGTGTTGCCTTCTATGTTAGTTGTTTAATTGTGTTATCAAGAAAAAAGCTTGTTAGGAAAATAGCTAGTAGAATAACGTTGTACTATTATTATGTTTGTGCGTGTGTTTAACTCTATGTTAGTTGTTTAATTGTGTTATCAAGCGCTAAGAGAAATGTTGCATTCTAGTTTAGTAAAATCTCTAAAAGTGTGAATCATTTGAATTCCACCTGCATTTATTTAGGTTCGCATATAACCTGAATTAACTTGGAAGACAATTGAATTTAGCAGTCCACAAAACATTTAGCAGCCCCACTGCTTACAAGCATAAATTTTATGTAATTATTCCGTACTACAAATTGCAATAAAAACACTCCAATGTCTTTGGTAACTTTTGTACAAATTACGGGTCATCTAAGTTGAAATGTTCGTAGCTCCAATCCATTTCATTGTCTTGTGTGGAGGTTGAGGTTCCCGCCATTGATGCTTGTTCCCAACTTGAAGTTCCTGCCATTGATGGTTCTTCCCAACTTGTAGTTCCTGCCATTGATGGTTGTCGCCAACATGATGTTCCCACGTTTTTCTGTTAATAACCATCATAATTCATGGTTTTAGTTAGCTTACATTTAACATTAAAGCAATTTAACAAGCTTATACTCTATACTCTAATGTCAAAAAGTATTTGTTGAATAAAAATACAATTCAATTACCTTTTTCTTTGGCAATGGTTCCTTACATGATCCACGTTTGTGTCCAGCCTTCCAGCACCTTGTACATGTTAAAGGACTTGATACCTCTCCTTGAGATTTAATACGATTCATGTTTTTCGGTCTTCCTGATTGGGGCTTAACCACTAGGGCTGTAAACGAACCGGACGAACACGAACGGAGCCTTGTTCATGTTCGTTCATTTAATTTTAGCCGGACAAATAAACGGACATGAACGTTTAAACGGACGAATTTTCTTGTTCATGTTCGTTTATTAAGAAAATGAGTTGTTCATGTTCGTTTATGTTCGTTCATTAAGACACTAAACGAACGTTAAACGAACATAAACGATCGAACATAAATGAAAATAGACAAACAAACATAAATAAACGTAAACGGACATAAACGAGCGCAAACTAAAGCTATTACTTTAAACGTACCATCTGATCATTATCCCAAAAGATAGTCTTAATAATATCATTTATCTAAATAAATTAATAAGTACAAAAGTACTTAAGTAGTATATTATTGTTAGGAAGCTTTGATATACTTGATATATAATTTATTAAAACTTTTTAATATATGGGTTGTTAATCGAACGATAATAATTGAACGTAAACGAACGAAATAATCGAGCGTAAACGAGCGAAATAATCGAACGTTCACGAGCGCAAATGAACGAACGAAGCATTTGTTCATGTTCGTTCATTTAACTAAACGAACCAAAAATCTTGTTCGTGTTCGTTCATTTATTAAATAAACGAACATAAACGAGTTTCCCGCCGCACGGTTCGCAAACGGTTCGCTGAACGTTCAGTTCGTTTACAGCCCTATTAACCACACTTGGTGGCTTCACATTTTGCAAGCCATCAGGTTTTTCCCAATTGGAGGCTTCTCCTATAGGGTAAACCAATCCTTGGTATGTCCCTTTTAGCGTTGTTGTTTTAAACCAAAACAAAACTAAATGATTACAATCAGTCTGTTTAAGAAATCTACTAACCGCTATCGCATGACCGCATGGTATACCGGAAAATTGCCATTGACAACAAGTACATGTCTTTTCACTATAATCCACAGTATGCGTTTTTCGACCATCAACAACCTCATAAAGTACGTTAGCTTGAATGCCTTTGACAATCCAATTGGCGCTTTTTAACATCCTGCCCTTTAATTTTGTAGTAGCCCAATCACTAATTTCCCCCTCCACCGCATCTACAGTTATTTTCATAGTACAAAATAATTATCAACTTATATAAAATAAATAAACCCATATAAAGAAATAAAAACCAAAAAAATAAAAAATTAAGTTTACCTTCATATTTGTCTCGACGATTACAAAACCACTCTTGTACAAGCCCTCTATACCACTCCATTAGCCATGTTATTGGTTCTTTTCTGACATGCCTTGTTAATGCATTTACCGACTCTGCGCTGTTGGATGTCATATAGTTGTATCGATTAGTCGGGCAGTATGCCCTAGACCATCTTTCAATGCCGGCTTCAAGAAGTTTTTCGTAAGCTTTTGGTTTAGATCCTTGGATAGCAGAAATTGCGGCCCAAAAATCATCCTTAGTGTAACTTTTGCATGTCTTCCAATACAAAGCCCTATTCTTCCTACTACCTCCCAAAGCACAATTCATCATTAGATGTCTACAACAATATCCATGAAATGCATTTGGGAAGATTGATTTACACGCTAGTCCAATTGCATAATGTCTATCAGAAATGATAGCCAAATTTGGAACTTCCCCGATGCATTCTTTCAACTTGGACAAAAACCATGTCCATGACTCCCCAGTCTCACCTTGAGAAACACCGGTAGCAATTGGTACAATCTGGTTGTTACCGTCCATTCCAACGACAAGCAAATTTGTTCCAAGATACTTCCCTTTAAGATGCGCTCCATCAATTATTATCAGTGGTCGTAAATATTGTAAGAAACCCTGAATCTGTTTGATGTACAAAACATTAGTTAAACGAAGGATAAAATAATAGTGTCAAAAAACAAAATATACGTGCAATGGATATATAGTATACACATGCTTACCGCAACACCAAAGCCGACAAAACACATCTTAAAGTTTCCTGCATCATCCGTATCAATATGAGTTACCGTACCGTCATTTGCCTTCTTTAAATTATGAAAATAATACGGTAACTGCGAAAACGATTCCGTAGGACAACCAGAGAGATACTCCAATGCTCGGTTTTTTCCACCCCATGCTTTTTTATAAGAAACGTCGATATTGAATTCTTCAGCAAGATCTTCTTTTATGTCCTTTGGCGTGTAGATTCGACTGCTGTCTTTCAGTTTTGGTGCTAGCAAACGTCCCAAAAGTTTCACAGTAGCATTACGGTGATTAGGAAGAACTTGTGTTTTGGGACAAGTGTGAACATCGTGGACTGCTCCTACCCTCCATTTAACACTATTTTTTATCTTTGCGGTCACTATTTTCCAATCGCAACCCGGATGATAACAAATTACATCGTACCTAGACTTATTTGATTTTCTTTGCTTAAATTGATATCCATCTATTATAGCTTTCTTACCAATTTCATACATGCAGCTCTCTTTATCATCAAATACGTCACCAGTTAAAAAGACACGAGAGCTAGTGCTGTTGTATTTCATGTTATTCGGGACCTTAATGGTGGGCATTGGTTCATCGGGAATAGGAGGCATATTTTCAAAAGTGTTTGTTTCCCATTTATGCACAAATTGTTCATTATGTAATGGCGCCAAATTATTTTCCAAAAGGGATGTTGGTTGGTTAGAATTATTTTCAAATTCATGATTAAACTCGTTGTAGGTTTCAAATTCTTCATTTTTTGGCATTTGAATATCATTGTAAAAAGCTTGTGGTTCAAAATAATTAGGAAATAAAGATTCATTAAGGTCAATATCTAATGACTTGGAAGAAGATGGTTTTACCTTTACGTTTTTGACAACCATTTTAACGAAAAGTTTAGCCAACGCAGCTTTTGGCCTACAAACTTCATTAGCGAAAAACTGAACATCGTCGTCATCAACTATGTGGACCGGTCCGTGTGCCATTTTGTAAGAAAAACTAAAAACGTATCCGTTGTTAAGTTTGAACTTTTTATTAACAAAGGAAACTAACCCATTGTATGTAATATCTCTCATTAGTGAAACACCATAACTGGAGCCATCTTCGAAAACCAGATATAAACGGAATTTGTTGTCCGAAACACTCATTTTTTTATTACCTTCATAAATGTGGCGCCAATTTTCAATAAGTTGGTCATTTTTTTATATATATGTACACCTAGTAGATCAGTTTTTTATTAAACGCTCGACCGACGGCGCTCGACTAGAAATGCTCGACCGACGGTGTACTTTATAATAAAGAGTTAATAAATGTGGCGCCAATTTTCAATAAGTTGGTAGGTAAAAATGGCGCCAAATTTTCCCGCCTAAAATTCAAAGCAAAAATAATATTTTTTTACTATGAAGCTCGACCGATGGCGCTCGACTTAATAAAGGTGATGTGACTAAGGTAATTTATAGTTGTAATATTTAATGTGATGGGTAGATGGAAAAATTAATGTGGAATTTAATTCCACATTAATTTTTCCATCTACCCATCACATTAAATACAACACCTATAATTACCTACCATGCATTAACTCACATTAAATTTTCTGTCTACCAAACCAACCAATCACATTTATTAAGTCTATTACATGGTAAACCGTCGGTCGAGCATTGCTGGTCGAGCATTGCTAGTCGAGCATTGCTAGTCGAGCGCCGTCGGTCGACCGTTTACTTTACAATAAAATCAACAATGCCCAGAGCCAAACAAACAAGTATTGGGACTTTTCATCTGTCTAATGGAATCATCTTGTGTAATCTTTGCTTTTTGAATGAAATCAATGAACTTATGAGTGTCAATTTAGTTGTCCGAAACACTCATTTTTTTATTACCTTCATAAAGTTTCAACTGTTGATAATAGCAGTATTAACTGGAGCCTTCTTCGAAAACCAGATATAAACGGAATTTGTTGTCCGAAACTCATTTTTTTATTACCTTCATAAAGTTTTTTTAGGACAGAATATATATATATACACCTAGTCGATCAGTTTTTTATTAAACGCTCGACCGACGGTGCTCGACTAGAAATGCTCGACCGACGGTGTACTTTATAATAAAGAGTTAATAAATGTGGCGCCAATATTTAATGTGATGGGTAAATGGAAAAATTAATGTGTAACTAAATTCCACATTAATTTTTCCATCTACCCATCACATTAAATACAACACCTATAAATTACCTACCATGCATTAACTCACATTAAATTTTCTGTCTACCAAACCAACCAATCACATTTATTAAGTCTATTACATGGTACACCGTCGGTCGAGCATTGCTGGTCGAGCATCGCTGGTCGAGCATCGCTAGTCGAGCGTCGTCGGTCGACCGTTTACTTTACAATAAAAGCATAAGCAACCCATATTTTTTTTAACTGCTGACTTCATGAAGATGGCCGAACATGAAGCTTTTCCATGCCCTTGTGGACACGGAAATGTGGTTCTACGAGAATCACATAAGCCGCGTACACGTGGTCAATTGTACTACGCGTGTCCTGTATCAAAGGTTTGTTATTTATGTAATATACAAATAATTTTTGTTATTTGTTAAAGATATATTTATTTTTTTATGCGTTGACAGCCTTGGTCAGAAGAATATGGATGTCAATTTTTCTTGTGGAAGGAGGAACGAATCCGTCAAATGACCCGTTAGAGTGGACCGTCAACACCAAGCTCTGGAGGACCGTCAACACCTCCATGTTGTTCTGCAGTATCACCAACATCAAGATCTGGAAACAGGGAGTGCTCAAACTGCAAGTTGTTGGCTAATCAGATAATGGTACTAAAGGCAACACTCCAGGTGTACAAGAATCCAGAAAACCACACGCATGCTTCTGCTGCATTACTTGACAATCTTTATGACAACATGGGAAAATTAAGGGTAGATTAATTAGTATGCTTTAATGTTTAAAATTTTAATTATTATGTTTTAATGTTGAATGTTTTTAAATTATTATGACTTTTACTTCTTTAATGTTGAATGTTTTAAAGTTCATTAAAACAACTGCATAAAAAAAAGTTCATTAAAACAATATATCTAAAAAAGACATTACATTATTTAAACGTAGCGATTGAAAATAAAGGAAGGAATACAAGCAACAAAACACAAATGAGTTAAACCTATTTAAACTGTCACCGTCAACACTGCATCACTGGAGAAAACTTTCAACACATTCCTTATTGTAATGTTAAGGTAATGGCGGCCAGATTGTTTCGGTGAAAACACCGAAACATTTTTAAGTATCAAAACAGTTCCAACGGTAAGCGCCTTTGCAAGATCCTCGTCATTAAGCACTTTGTGATGAATTGTGCCTGAGATTAAACCTGAAACATCTTTTAGTGTTACTGTGAGATCACCCAAAACATTCTTGGTACAAGACTTGATTATCCCAACAACTTTCTCAACTTTCCCATTTTTGATAAATTTTTGGATATTGGCAAAAACACCAACAATGACCCCGCCATCAACTTGAAAAGACTCAACTGCTCTAACCCATGGCACACTCTGAAAATCGGAATCCTCCACCTCATCACAAACTCTCTTAATGTATTCCTGTGTCATCATTACAACACCCCCCACACCTTCTTGAATATCCGCTGTTTTGTGGATCTTCGCAGCTTGAACAATACTTGAAGGACCAGGTATTTTCCTAACAAGCTTTTCATCATAATTATCAACTTTAGGGAATATGTTCTGGGTGGTGGCGGATAGTCTAAGATCGGCGTCGTCTATATCATGTAATTTTTCCCATTCTTCACTTGGTGGTGAATTCATTTTCTTCTGTGTGGTGCCAGATAGTCGCAAATCGGAGTCATCTATATCAAGTAATTGTTCCCATTCATCATTTGGTGGTGAATTCATGTTCGACGTTTATCTTGGTGGTGAATAAATATACTTAAATGGTTTTGGGGTGAATTCCATATGTTATGGTGTGGTGTCATATTTATATTTATCATCCATCTCATAACATTAAATCAACCATCTCCCCAACCACCAGTCGAGCGGTCAATTAATAGTCCTATGTATGTTCCTGGAACACTTTCACTTGTAAAAGAAACAAAAGTTTACGGCCATATAATTGTTCCCATTCATCATAACGAAGCCGTGAATATAACAAATGCATTAAAAGAGGAAGCCATTACACATATGATTTACATGCATAATACAAATGTTCAAAATACATAATCACAACTTACGGATATCAATCATCACAACTTACACCATAGGCACCATGCTGCATAAAATTTACAAATGTTCAAAATATTACCAAGGATACATGATAGGCCTACTGTACAAATCTGGTCATGAAATATATTACACCATTACACATGAGATACTAGAATGCAAATGTTTTCAGTTCTGAACCAACACCCCGCCGTTAGACATCCACACAAGAGATAATAGATTGCAAATGTTTAGAGTTTTCAACCAACAACCAGCCGTTAGGCATCCACACAAATACAACTGATTATTTGGTAAGCACTGGAGTAACCGGAATCTTGTATTTCCACAAATACTCGGACAAATGCTCACGATATGCTAGAGCGGCTTGAACTGGATTCTTTATCTTCAATTGTAGGTTGTGTGACAACCTGTGTAAAAATATAATGACCCAAACACCACAATCCCCATACTTGTCACCTTGTCTAGGGATGTTAGGTGCATACCGAAAGGATACAGAATATGAATTACGATCCAAGTTCTTCCTCTCCATAACCTCACTCTCGGTAAGTAATATCGGCAGCTGTTTTTCAAAAATTTGCCTGAATTGTCTACTCCATTCTGAGAGTTGATTATCTTTCCGGCTCCCAAGGCTATCATACAATGTAATAACACCGGTTGAAATTGTTAATTCCCCCAAGCTCCAATGAACATCAGGTTCATTAATCGGGAAGAAGACCTACAATATTTGCATTATGGCAATTGTAAGAGTTGCATGTGTAAACTGTTAATATATGATAAGATATATTACTTGAAGTTTTAAAATAACACACCTTCTTGACCCGTTCACTAAACCACGAGATACCATTCGTTACTCCGTCAGCATAGTATGTCGGTACATCATAGTTAAGCATATGGGAGCAGAAAAATGGGCTAAGCATGACCCAATCAGCATTGGCAGGTCTAAAATGCATCATAAAATCGACACATACTCCAAGATGCTGTCATTTAAGAATACAAACAAAATTTTATATATGATTCGGTGCACTTAACACATAAATTGTAGGCTTGCAAGAATTACATACCGCATCAGAAAGCCAACCTCTATACTTGGCGTCCCTGCCCAACAATCCCAGCCAGAAGTCAAGATTAGCAGTCGTACCTCCGCTGCCCCAAGGGAAACGAAATAACTGACGGTCCTCTTGTCGCGTAATCTTCTTCTGAGCTTCAATCCAACACGTTATTTCAGGGTGGACAAACGCTTTAAACATTACAGCGTTAGGATTACGATTCAGATTCTGAATGGTTGCATCAAAAAAATTATGGGTTAAAAACACATAACAAGCTAAATGGTGGGGATTGTACATTAAGAAGGTGCAAGGATGTTTCACATGTACCTCTTTCCAGGGTCTAAGTGAGATTTCTTTACCATCGGGTCCTAAAATATTAGGAGTAACGTTTGGAACATGTCTCTTTAGACGCCTTCTTAAAACTCTTGGAGTAGTAGGCTGTTGCTGCGTATATGGGTCTTGGTAGACCTTGCTCGCCTTCCTTTCACGTTCAAAAGGCACCCTTACAGTATTAACATTATTTGTCTCACAATCAAACATGTTAACATCCCCCATATGAACGGGACTGCTAACTACCTGAAAAAATAAATAAATAAAAATAAAAATGAAGGTTTACGTTGCGGGAATGTGCCTGTTATTTGTTCTTAGAAACAATGTAACATGTTCAACGGGTATTTAACATGTCCAATCGCAACCCGGATGATATCCATCTAGGGACCAAAATAATTACAAAAACTAGAGGATCACCTTTCGTACAGTCTCTACTATTAGTTTTGAATGGCTAATTAGTGATTCGAGATAAACCATTCATTCACAATAATATAATTTACTCTTCAACTTATCCAGAAAACTACTCAAAAAAATCATATTGGTAGAAACAATGTAATTTACTCTTCAACTTATTTATAAAAGTTGTCAAAATCTAAGTTAGTTACTCTAGCTTAGTAAAAAAAGTGTAACCAATCCATAAAAGTTGTCAAAATTTAAGTTGTTACTCAAGCTTAGTAAAAAAAACGTATTGCCAGAAACAATGTATTTACCGGAGTGGAGGCAGGATCTAAATTTTGTGGCTCAGTAATCTGGTCATTCACAGGCACATCCTCAAATGAAAGCAAATCCTGAATAACAGTTAACTTGGCGTGAATGTGCGTATTGGTTATACTTTGATTAGATTACCCACATAAAACGTATATTTACCATGTTAAAAGGGGAATCTGAACAACGTGGATCATTAATTTTTTCATCTTCTCCCACATGTTGGTCATCATTCATCACTTCATTCACAGACACATCCTTCACATGCACATCTTCCTCAACTTCAAATTGTTTCACATCCTGATAAAATGGACGAGTGAACAAGCCAAATTTTCTGGGTGAGAAATGTAAGTAAAAAAATATACAAAAAAACCTGTATATATTACCTGAAAAAATATAAATCTAATTTTCATAATTTTCTTTTGTCATTTATAATCTAGGAAAAATATAATAACATTTTTAGACCTTAAGAAAAACAAAAATAGAAAATAAGTGATAGCTTCTATTTAATAGAATTTATCTTTTTAAATTTTAATTAAGCAATTTTCATTTTTATAATTTTCTTATCTTCTTTTAACTTAATAATATTTATAGAAAAATTTCAGATTTTTCTTTGATTATTTAGTATTTATTATAATTTAAATTAGTTTAAATAATAATTAAATAGTAATTAATTAATAATAATTAGATAAAAAGTATAAAAAATATATTCTCAGTTTTAAAATAAGTTTTATAATATTTTAGATTTATCTAAGTCATAATTTCATTTTTCTAAGCTTATTTCTTATTTTCTTACTTTTTAGGTAATTATTTAATAGTTAAAAATAGTTTTTAATTAATAATAATTAATTAATAAGTCAAATAAATAATTTTCTTTTTCTAATAATTTTTTTTTTCTAAAAATATAAACAAAAAAAATATAAACAAAAAAACCTGTATATATTACCTGAAAATCTGTCGGATCTTCAGTTGGTGAGCCAACAAGGTTATCCACTACTTCTTGAACCTCTTGTGCAGATAGATCATTACCGGAAGAGAAAATATCATCTTGCACGTCAAATCCAGTTGTCTACAAAAAAAAAAAAAATAAAAAAAATACAAGTACATGAAAGTAAGCCGTTTCGTAAACCATATAGCATATGATATAAATACCATTGTAAAGAACGCACCTTTGAATCGTTATCTACATCCATATTATCATCATTTTCAGTTGATTTCTGAAAAAAAAAAAAAAAAAAAAAAAAAAAAAAAAAAAAACTTAATTGAATTAGTTGTGGTGACTGACTACAGAAACCAGTCAACCAAATTAGTTAAAAAGATAAAATAAAAAGATAAAATAAAATAACATAAATGTTGCATAATTGGTTCTATTATACATAATATCTGGAAAAACATACATGTTCGAAAACATACAAACAACTATCTAACAACCCTACATTGGTGCAAATTAACATACAAAACAATCTGGGAGAGTAAGCAGTAGTAGTGAATCATTTAAGGGGCTCATGAAGAACGACCCTGCATCCGCTTCAACACGTAGATTATTAAGTTCTTGTGACGAAAGTTGGAAGACTTCAAGTGTGTGATCCATTTGATAGGGCTTATCAGATTCAAAAACTGGATCTCCGTTACTTGTAAATCCAAGTAACTTTAATAAATGAGGACTGAAAATGTTGAATAGTGTTTTAAAGGACTTTATTTTGTTAACACGATTCAACTTTAGCTCCCATATATAGAACGTATGGTACTGATCGCCTATCGTGTTACCAAAAATAACAAGAGAGCCTCTTATCTTTGAAATATAGAAAGGTACAGGAAGCCGACTTAGTAAGCTGTCAGGCATATCTATGACAGAAAATTTGTCGTTAACCAAATCAAATGACACAATCATATAACGTTTTTGAGAAGAAAGACCAGCAGCACCAACAATCCTTTCAGAAGCTGCCCAATAAATGTAACTACCTATAACTGCTTGACTTGAACGTTTAAGTCGGATTGTTTGACGAGGCAGATATTCATTTTCTAAAATCTTCCAGCGTTGGGAGTTCAATGTAAATAACAAAACATTCCACGCTCCATGTCCATGGACCGGATAGGCAATCCGTAGAATGGTAGGGTCAAAAGTGACGGGATTAACACCAAAACCCACAGCAACTTTATCTGATTCATACTGACTTAAACAATCAGGGAGTACTATAGCAACTGATTTTCTTATTGATGGGTTCCAAAGAACAGCCATCTTAAAAGAATCAGAAAAACATATCAACACGTGAGAGGTGCCAATTGGAATAAGATTAAAAGAACTGACTTTTGTATTAAGAATTATTTGAGGAAGAGTTGGAAGAAAGGTACGTTGTGGGGACAAATTTATAGCATCATCTTCAAAACATATAAATCTTGACTCAACGAAACCTTGCTTGTAGATTATAAGGAAACAAGAAGGCTGAGTCGGGCGAACACCGAAACTAACATGGAAATTAGAGCTGTCAATGTAAGACTTCCATGTCTTTGAAACAGTTCTAAACTGAAGTAAAGCCTGGACAGGAAGTTTGTTAATGATTTCGGTTTGAATTTCAAAAGGTATGTTGTCCGACATTTTGTTTAGCGAGGTGAGTACTAAAGACTTTTACTTGGTGTAAATATAGGGAAGTTGGAAATGAGGTGAGTAATAAAGGGTTATACTTGGTATAAATAATAGAAGGAAGTACTAAAGGCTTTTACTTTAGGTTGATGTGACTAGCTTCATAAATACATAAGGAGTTTGGTAATGCTAGTACATCTTACAAAAAATAAATTTAAAAAGGATTATAAAGAAATATTACCTTCTCAACAAACACTTTTGCGGTGCCGGATGAACCAGCGTTCTCCTCAATAAAACCATCACTCTTGAAACGTTCGAGATATTTTTGAAGTCCATCAATCTGTTTTTGCATTTCTACCATCTGAGATACAAGTGAAGCATCAGGTGGCATTTCTTCACCCATATACGGCAGGTCAGTAACCCCATCAGGCTTCAAATGTGCCACAAGTTGACGAAGTTGGTTAATCTGTTGTTGCATACCAGCCATCTGTTGTTGCATACAAGCCCTTTGTGCTGACCGCTTAACATGTGCACTTTTACGTGCTGTCAACTTGGCACGTGCACCCGATGTATTGGCTGTTGGTGTATGCATGCCGGGACCAACTGGTGCATCATGAAACAACGGTGCTGGCATCAACTTCCGGATATAGTCTAAACTGGCTCTCCACCAAAGTTGATTTTCCTCATCAACTGTATATTAAAAATAAAAAGATTATCCGTACCATGCCTTTAGAAACAAAAAAATAAAAGATACTTGGTGTAAAATTATCACCTGTCGGCATGAGGCGAAAAATTTGACTAGTACCAAAGAGAAGATCACAATCATTCTTTTCAAACTTCTGTCCGTCATCCCATGCAAGTGCTCTAGGGATCACATTGTCATCTTTCACCCACCAATTTGTAGCATTGGGGAAGGTTTCCAATACCCAAATCTGTTAGCGTTAATAGATTAGTCTAAACAGTATAAGAATATAAGATACATTTCAGAAAAAGTATGATTAATAAATTACACTAACCTTCAAAGCAAACGCAAAACCACACAAAGTATACGTTGCTGTGTAGCCAGGACCCTTGGTAGCAATTTCTGACAAATGACGTTCCCTAACCTTTGTAACAGCATGGTAAATCTTGTTGTGAAATTCCAGCCATATATACTCCCCCCATGGAAACGCGTTCCATGCATACAAGTCGTCTACAAGAACCAGTATATCATTTGGGATCATGTTTCTTTCCTGTTTGCCCATGAAAATAATCTCTAAAATTATCAACAAGCAAACGCGTACAGCATCATCAGATGTTAGCTCAGCAAAATCAAACGGATCATTAAGAATCTTGACAAGATTCTCGGCCTTTATAATCTTTGCTTTCCTACCTTGCTTTTCTTTAAGTAATGCCATAATACGCTTACCAAATTCAGAGACTCGCTTGTGATAATGAGCCAAAGAAACATCACCAAATCTAAACCCTAAAATCAAACACATATCCTGCCTACCAAATTCTAAACGGTGTTGCCCAATGTCAAAATAAAAAGGAGTATTTGTATCAGGGTTCTTAACTTCACGTTGATGTTGTAGTAAATAGTGCAGCAACTGATTGTCATGCTCGTGTGTCTTGATGTTTAACCAACTGCCAAAGACCGTGCTTCGAAACAGGGAAAGACATTCCGGCCTTGCACCCAACTTTTGCTTTATGTTTTTTAGCAAGTGGAGCTTTGTTCTCATGCTAACCTTCGCATGATACAACTATAAACACAAACAAAGAAACAAACAAACAAAATGTGATTATGAATCAAAGTTTATTATATAACTGAACATGTAAATATGGGCTGACAAGTTAGACATTTATTGGATATAATGAATGAAGTTATATTAAATAAGCACTTAATCAAAACTATTGTTTATGTTTTCGATATAGGCATTGTTGTTGGGTTCAAGTTTGATTTCAACTTGATCATCAACTTCTACAAATTATTTAAAGCATGATCAACACAAACAATATATTCAAGTTATACCTCATCTTCCACAAATTCTTTAACGACAGTGTACATCTTCATATTGAGAAATACGCAAATATTCATTATTTACTACATAGTACATATGAAGCCATACACATGCCTGGGTAAATATCAAACATGTAAATCAATTTTAAACAATCTCGAACATTAAGACAATTCTATTAGGCAATCTTATACGTGTGGGATTGTGGGATTTGGTAGTCTATCTGGGAACACCCTACGTAAGCTGGGAACACAGACGCAACGCACCCTATGTGGGTGTTTGTCGATCTCGAAAGAAAACCACCTCCAACACTAGCACAATTCTAACGCAACTGTGATCAAAACTAATCAAATAGACAACCCGAAACCACAACTGATTCTACATATTCCAAAATCACAATGAAAAATCCAGGAACATCAAGAATAAAACCACAAAGGCAACAACAACATCAGGAAGATATTAAGCAACCACTATAAACGAAAACCTAAACAGTAATAAGCAATCCCACACAGTAATAAGCACTTCAAAAGTTTAAGTGGGTCGGCATTACCAAAACCACGCAAAATAATTAGATGGATTTACTTACTTGTATATCATCCATGAGGAATTGTCGCTTGATGGTTTTCTGTCTCGGTGTGAAGTATTCTAACCCTTGATGAGGATTGGTTGGTCGATAGATTTGGGAGATAGTGTGTAGCAATGTGTGTGGGCGGTGGTGTTTGAAATGGTTTGTTGATAGATTTGGGGACTGGTTTGTTGATTTGTCTGCTTGATCGATCGGTTGCACTTATCCCAAAGAAAGGAAGTTAGGTTGCCGAGTATTAGTGTTAGCGATGTTTGTGATTTTTTGTTGTTGATAGTGTAGGATGTGTGTGTTTTTTTGAAAAAAAAATGAAATTAGAGAAAAAAAAAAAAAAAGTACAAAACCAAATCTATACAAAAGATTTGGCAATCCAAAGTACAGATTTTCTGACAACTTTTTACTTTTTCAAGGACAAAAAGTACGCCGTCAGTCGAGCATCTTTGGTCGAGCGCCGTCAGTCGAGCATTGACTTTCTATAAAAGTACAAACGGTGTACAGTAACTAATATAATTGCATGTACTTCTGTGGGCCTGGAATATATTAATAAAATAATAAAAGAATGACACGTGTCGCAAGGTTTATGGGGTCGAGCAGTCGAGCGGTTCGAGCGTGGACAAAATGGGAAAGAGGAGATGGTTTTGGCTTCCTCTTGAAATAGGCCAAAACTTTTGGCCTAGTTTGGGAATTATCTCTTTTTTTTATGTATGTTTTTTTATGTTTTTTTGTTTATTTTTAAACATTTAGTGGGCTAGCGAAATACGAAAGATAGTACGAAAATTTGTTTAGGGGTAGCGAAAATTTGTTTCAGGGTTAGCGAAATACGAAAGATAGTACGAAAAACGTAAAAATAAAAAAAAAATTCCACTGCCGGGTAAAAGTTCAGGGGTAGCGACCGCTACCCCTGATTAATGAATAGTTCCGCCCATGCTACACCCTATATCTATTACTTACATCATGAAATTTAGACGATTGAGTTATTTGACTTGAGGTCGTCTTGATAACAATCAACTAAAAACGCCACACTTCAATCACTACGCTAGTTCACACAATGACGTAACCTTAGACAAGCACTACTGATCATTCAGCCAAATTAACTGTCACAAACTGTCATTAATAACATCCAGCAACTATAAACAGCATAAACGAACAAAAATCGTCCTCTTTTCACTATCATTAAACCGAAAAAACTAGTAAACTATTTAACTCAATTCATGCAACATTCAAGATTCAACTATATACACAATAACCCCAATAGATCAATGTTAACCGACTCAATTACCAATCATTATACATCACCACAGAGCCTCAAAATTGAATCGACTGTCACAACCTATCTGTCAAAATCGAATCAACTACACTAAATATCATTTTGACTCACTACAGATCATCACATCCAAAATCTAACTAAATCGCCACAACATCACTGAAAAACACAACAAACATGACATTACAATATATGAGAAAAATTCTCATTGATAAAGTTTCTATAAATGGTGCAACCCTTTATTAATCCGTGAGCCCAAAAAAGTAAGAAAATACCAATATATGAGAAATCATCAGACTGCTAAAATAAAATATATATACAGAAGAGCTGGAGAAAGTACATCAGCTCGGATCTCACAGAGCGCTTTTAGAATTACAAGACGAATTGTGGGATCAAGTTCTTTGTATGTTGCCATCTCCGCCCTGTGTAACCCCATATCACCAGAAATAAACTTATTGTTAGTTAGAGACTTAGAGTATAATTAAATTGTGATGTTAGGGTTTGTGAATGTGACGGTGTTTTATGGTGGTGATAAGGAAACAAGTCATATGAACAATTTAAAAGTGGACCAAAGCATAATCAAGTGTTTACATCCTGCTAAATGATTTGATTGAATAAAACTCGATCATTACTAATACTCTGCAATAGGTTTTGTACTAAAAAACAATATATAATTATTCATGGTTCTCAAAACCATGATAAGGTTTTTAGACTATGGTGAACAAGTTCTTTTAATTGTTCATGTGGATTTTAAATTAGGGTTTTCAAATTGAATTTTTGGGAAATTGGGGTTTTTCTGTGGGGTGAAATGAAGAAAAGGGTGATGGATGAAAATATATATGGGCAAAATAGTCATTTCATAGGAATAACGGGATTGGATAATAAATAACAGGACATTGACCTGAGCATTATGGGTCAAGGGACGCAATTGACCTCAAAAATTTTAAAAAGGGACGCACGACGATGAAAATGATAACTTTTGGGCCAATGCGATGTTTTTGGAAAGTTTAGGACCAACGGTGTATTTTTGTCTAATATTAAATTCATAATCAAGTACACAATTATTTACATAAAAGGATAACTAAAGTGCTTGTGTTTTAATGGTACCTTTTATTCTATGAGAAACTCCCCCAACCAAACGGTTGTGAGGTCCATGCTTATGATATATGTGAGATTGTCGCTAAAAAAATATATATAAAAGGACATATGGTAGGTTGAGGTTCTACTCATACACATTGTTTTATCAACAAACAAATAATGAGATTTATGATAAGACATACTCCTACTCTTTCCGTCTCAATTTATTTGTCAGGAGAGAGAAAACACAAAGTTTAATAAAAGTGGGGTCACTTTAATTTTCAACCACTAAAATGAAATATTCCTCCATTAGATTCTCTAGTTTTTACTAAATAAGGAAAGTGGACAATTAATTTGAGACATCCATAAAAGGAAATATGGACAATTAAATTGAGACGGAGGGAGTATTATTTATAGTGTAGTGTTTACTGTTTAGTACTCCCTCCGTCCCAATTTTATTGTCACTTATTCCTTTTTCGGACGTCCCAAAATTATTGTCACATACCCAAAATAGAAAGTGAATAGATAGTGGAGTTTGGTAAAGTTTACTATATTACCCTTGGTTGAAATTAATATTGCAAACTTTAAAAAAGTGTTAATTAATTTGTTAAGGGTAAACTGGTCATTTGGCAAAAAAGTAAGAGAGAAAAAGTAGTGATAGTGATATTTTTCTAAAAGAATGCGTTTTTTTGTCGGGTGACAATAATTTTGGGACGGAGTGAGTACTACTTTAGATAAGACAAGTTAGGCAGAAACTAAACGACCCTATGATTGATGTGATAATGAATTCAATAATCTAAATGGAAAAATTGGTTATGACGATTTAGGTTTGATACTTCTTTTAACAAAAAGATTATACATTATACACCGGATACCTATTTTCAAGCAAAGAAAGCTCATCGGGTGTTTATAGTTTGATGAAACTGATAAAACCAATATTTTTTTTTTGAACGAGATAAAACCAATCAAAGAGAAACATTCTGGTGTATTCTATAGGGTTGATTCTTGCTACATATATGTGTCTAACATAAACGGTTGATACGATACGAGTGTGATATTATAGGTCGTGGTTTCAAATAGAAACCATTCTCGAATCTCAGATTTTGTCACAAACCATGCTTCTTGTTTGGTTCGTTGCTTAAAGGACCTCTCTCAAACCGCTATACCACAAACTGGTTTTGAGTTTTGACCATCTCGGCTGAGACCAATACTTAGATCAGTTTGATCTGCGATTTACAAACATGCGAAACTGAATTTACTGATTTGACCCAATACGTTATGCGTCTAAGCGATCGAGTCAAACCATTAACAGCCTTTGAATCCAGCTTTCGTTTCCATATAAATATCCGTACGCCATGCCCATGATTCACGTTTTACATGCATTTGTGAAGCTAATAATCGGTCTTAATTGTTCTGGACAAATCAAAATTTCACTTGCAAGCCACAAACATTTCATTTTTAATTTTTTTCACAACGAGTCGGGCGCCGGTGCGCCGCGTTGCGGCGGGGTGCTGTATTTGACAAAAAATTTAATTAAGATTTTAAGACAGAATATTGATGTAAGAGGCCGGCTACGGATAACCGCGTTGCGGCAGGGCAGTGATCTTAGCCTTAATTTACGTTTTAAAAAAAAAGACCCCTTTTGCAAAGACCCGCGAATTTTTAGGGTATTTTTCGCCAATTTTTTGGAAAAAGGACTACTTTTGCAAAGAGGCGACAGATTCAGGGTATTTTTTGCCAATTTTCGAAACTTGATTTTGGGGAAATTTTTTTTTTTTTTGAAAAAGGACTACTTTCGCAAAGATGCGTCAACTTCAGGGGTATTTTTTGCCAATTTGCGAAACTTGATTTTGGGCTAGTGTTAACCGGGCCGGGCCAAACCGGCCCGTTACTGTAGCAGCGGTGTACTGTAGACGACACTACCTCGTTTCAAACGTGTTTTAAATATATATATATATAATTTACATCCACACTTTTGTTGTTTGTTGTGATGTGAGAGTACAATTGTCAAAAAATAGCTGTTTATGTGTGCAAATCATAAACCTGTGAAACTTATCTGCTAATCTTAAAGTATGTGACCTCCTAAACTTCTCTCCTAATCTTAAAGTGCAAGTAATGAATGCATAATGTACGATGCTTTTAATGCATGTTTGGGTATATATGAAATTTTCAACTAAAAAGAAGGGAGATATGAAATTGCCCATTTTGATTTTAACTCATGTTAATTGCTTTGCATATGAAAGTAAAGCCTTGCAAGAAACCAGCACTACTCATAAATTACCATGATGTGCAGTCAGCTTGGCTCATTTAAACTCGACTCACTAAGGCTCGCCAAACATTGGCAATAAAATGCACTCAGTCAGCCTCAATAGTCAAAGGAGCTAGCATTGCTCGGGCTTACCAGACTATCCATGGAGTCTTCCCATAATCAAAATAAACCAGATCAATCAAATTTGATTTAGTTATATTAGATCTACCACAAAATAAGAAATGTATACAAAAGTGTAAAATATATAGAAATGCGTATTGATCAGCTTGGTATTCAGACAAGAATCCACTTTAACCCGTATTAAGAAACTCTAAAATCCAAACGTGTGATGATTTTGGATCGAGTATAAGCCACGCACCAGCAAGTAGAAGTCAATGCATGTACAACATCGTCACTATTAGCCCCATCTATGCGCCCATACAAATTAACACAACACTTCACTACATGTACAATTCCTAATGCCGTGAACTAAAAAACTACTTTAGAGAATAAGAAATATAACCCAATAGAAATATGAAAAATATTCATATCCAATGATGTGGTTGACTTATTTACTTCTTCCCGGTTTCTTTATTAGCAGGCACTTGAATGTCCATGTCAATGAGTGTGAAATCATATGGCGCAGAAGCTGAATTTGAGGCATCTGATAACAATGAAGAGTTCATTGCCTCCGGTTTTGTTGTTCCCTGTACAGAGTTAGGGCTTTGGACTGTGGGTGGTGCAAATGTTTGCTTGTTTTTCCTAACATTTTCCATCTCAGACCCAATAGGGACAAAGGTCTTTGTTCTGTACTTTCTTGCACCTTCATCACCTGTATCATTACTATGATTGTAGAGTACATAATCATGGTAAGCCGGTGCAAACTGCAAGAAAAGTTAAACAGCCACGTGGTTACAATCATAAACTAGCAAACATGCCCTTCCATATCAAAAAGAGATCTGAGATGAAAGTCATTGGTTTGCCATAAATACTTTTTTTACTTTTGAACTCACAATGCGTCATTAAAGATTACATTAACAATATTACCACCATTATAATCTCAATCTTAGAAATAATAAAATTGAGCATTTTAATAAAGAATTTGAGAACTTTCAACTTTTTCAACACATTTGACCGCATGTAACTACTTCCTGATTTGGCCCCTTGAAGCTAATTCCTGATTTGACTCATTTAAAAGTAATGGTACAAATTGCCACCTATACAAATATCAGAATAGATAACACAAAAAAATACCTGGTGGACAGTATCATGATAGAAGTCGTTCAGCATCAAAGCATGTGCAAGACTAGCTCCAAACCCTCGGGAAGTACCGATATTTGCACCAGCATACTCTTTGTATGGAAATGCATAAAGATGACCCACGGCTGCAATAAGCATCTCAAAACAAATTATAAAGTTTTGGAACTCAGCAGCTTCCTCTGGATCTTTCATATGTCCAGATTTTGCAGCAAGGAAAACCAAAACCCCCTGCCAATATGTCAAAAATACTACGCTCTTGATAATGATGAATTTCGGAACAGGATTAAATGGCTGAAGCAGATCCCTGCATGCTACATAAAACAAGGCCAACGCATACAATGCCATAGAGTATGAAATTGTGTATATGATTGTGATGTATAGGTATGACTGTCTAGCACTGAAATTTCCATCTTGATATTTCCCCTTTGCGTAAAGTACGAATGTAATTGCCACCAAGATCGGCTTAAGGATCACAAACTGCAAACACCCTTGCTTGCATCTCCTTATGAATCGCCTGTCATAATAATCAGCTTCAAAAAATTAAACTGAGGGATCAAATCAAACATGTGTTTTGCATATAGAAATAGAACTGACCCATCTAGTGGAATTGGAGGGAAGCAACATGTCATTAAACACCAGTTGGGCTTAAGAACACGTCCAGTAAGACTTAAAACAACAGCACCTGGACCACCTACCCATTCCAGACACAGTGCCAGGAAATTGTAGATAACCCAAGCTTCATATCTGAAAATAGGACAAAATATTCACATCAAAAAACATCTTTATCATATAGAACGAAACAAGATGATAAAACACTTAAACAGCATCCATCAACAGATAAAACAAGCCTAAAGTTTTAGATGGCATGAGGCTGTAGGACTAGTATAATGTCAAGTCATGTGCGGGTTCATTCTTAGGGAAAAATACAAACGCTTTACAAACAATGATTGCCTGTGACACCATGACGTGCCAAGGTAAAGCCAACAAAGGAGTAAAAGAACTGAAAAATGTAAACTGTGGCCTCCATTTAAACTTTTGAGGACCTTGCCTTGTGAAACTTTTGTCCTCGTTCAATATTTAGCTTTATCATGAACAAACATAAGTGAATTCAATAAAGATTCGACTTGATAATACAGTAGGCTGGAGGCCAATCGGCCATGATAATGAAATGTTTATATAGACCCCCAAATCAACACAAACTTGATGAAGATTCTACTCAATAACTTTGTACTCTCCAAACTGTCTTTTATTGAGTAATGAATATCGTATTGCCTAAAAGTGCACTATGGGCGATCAAATATAATGCAACCCTGACATATGTGTATATAACTAGCATTAAGAGCTCTATATCTTTCTGGAAGCAGTCTCTCTATCCTTAGGTAGATGTATGATTGTCTACATCTTACCTCCCCCATATAAATAATGTAACTATGTATTTCGCATTACATGAAATAAGTAAACTTGTCCAGTCTGCCCTAACAGAGTCTTGGGTCAACCAGGGAACATACTGACTATGTATCTTAAATTTGAGGTAGTAAATACATTATGAATTATTAAAGCTCATTTGTAGGCTTCTTAAATGTGGATGCAGCATCATGTTTACCCTGAAAACAATTAATGTATTAAAGAAAAACTTACATATAAACAATTTCCCACTAAAACACTAGTAAAGGTCTCCCATCAACCTAATGAAACTGTATTACAAAGTTATCACCAAGTGCTCAATGGAAAAAATTGCTGAAGTACGCTAATAAGTATGAAAATGATTCTAATGATGCTCCTCAATCTTTGTGCTTAGATAGGGTAGTTTCCTGGGTTTTAAAAAGCGAGATGAGCGTCGATGCGATAAGGGTCAAAAAGCCGAGGCGCGATGCGCCGAGGCGAATGCGTGCGCATCACGTACCCGAGGCGACAATTTTTTTTTAAAAAAATTTAAATTATATATGGTGCACAAAACACATTAATAACATATTTATACCACGTTTAATGTCAAAAGATACCATGCATGTTCATTGTTCACGATTCTATATTGCCAAAATACATAAATAGTCGAAAATTAAGATCAAAAGTCTTATCGTTTATAAGGAATTGGTCAAATTGGACTCATATCTTTAAAAAAAAAATTAAATAAATAAATTAAAAAAAAAAAAAAAAAAAAAAAAAAGGCCAAAAGTACATGATGCGCAAAAAAGCACCGATGCGTGCCTGATGTGCGCGCATCACCTCGCATCACGTAAACGCAACGCATGATGCAACAGAGGCTCGCATCGCATCGCATCACGCCTGATGCGCGCTTTTTTAAACACAGGTAGTTTCTCTATTTATACTTTTAGCAGCATTTGTTGACTGTTCCCATTGATTATCTTAGACCGATATTTGTAATCTGCTGCCCATTTAAGTTTTCTGACTTCTATACAAGTGTTCTTGCTGCAGCCCCTACAAATCCTGTGAGTTTAACAAACCTTGCCATATAACAAGCAATAGTCTTGTCATCAGGTAAGCAAAGAATACTCTTTAAAGTATGCTCCCTCATAAAAAAATGGGAATCACTACTAAAAATCATACTTGACGAAGCATATGCAACCCCCCGCCCCTGGGCCTGTTAGCGTGCATAGAGGCTTTCCACCATGAATAAGCACTGCCTTGAAATTTATATGTTATTAACAATAATTTGAGGTCATATTTGCATCCCAGACAATCAAACTTATATGTGAGCAAGTCAATATTAACATCAATTGGAGTTGGAGCCAAGCTAAAATACAGGGGTTTCTGGTTTTGAAATATCCTAATAAAACATGAATAGCTTCTAACCAAAAATGTATGCTTCAATTCTTGGTACTTTTCCAGTTTTCCTCCATGATTCTCAAATTCCTTAGAATCTTAGATCATCCTACTAATCGAGCTACCTCAACAACTTGGTCAATACATTAGGCATTATACTTCTCTTGATGCATTCCCATCAACACATTAAGATCCATTAGATATTCATGTTAACTTGGATCACGTCGTTCACAATCTTACCTTGTCAAAACAAGCAGACATCTAAGAGAATGGCTGGAGAAATACAGTTCTCTTAAAGATACCAAATATGAAAAGAATAAAAAATAAATAACCCTTGTAAAATGACAGTATCTTAACCCATTTGCATACTCCTCGCACGTCAGAACTTTAGTTTCGACACGATAACTATTGCTCTAATACCATAACTAACTGATTTGTGTTGCCTAATTAGTTGTCACAGTGAATACGCTACCCGTGGTAGTCTATCTATTTCCTCCCTCGCTATTGTTATGCTAACTCTTATAATAATCTATAGAGAAGTGTCTAGTCCGCATGTAAAGCAGCTCTAAAAGTAGTAAGCATCTGAAGGATGATGTTTCATACAGATAGTGTATTAGGAATTAAGTAATTGGAGCAATATATATACATTATTGGTACATCTTCCAATGACTAGGGTTTTAGTCTAACCCTATGACCTTGTTGTGTATCCTCGTTCCATTATGCACCTACTATGAAGTTTTGCCACAATCTGAACATGTTGGCCATATCTTTTCTCTGCGTGTTAACCCACGTCCTTGATGCCTAATATTATGTCCCAAGCTATTAAGGCGGTTCAACAGCAGCTTAATCAAGGAATCCGAGAGGAAAAGAATCACATGTAAAATAATGCAGTTGTGCCGATGGGGAAGTGACACCGTTTGAGACCATTGAGTTTGGCTAGGGAGACTCCAAAAACATAAGCCCATGTCTTTTAGTTTAGCACCAAACTCCAACTGATGTTGGAAATTGGATTGCTTGGAATGAGAAGATCTTGGATATTCTTGGATGCACAACAATTATAGACAGTGGTAGAAAGCTTTTCAGCAAGCTGAAGGACAAGATACGTTCATTGAGAGTTTGAGACTTTATCATTCACCAGGTTTCTTGATGCATTGCTTTAGCAATGCTTCCCAACTTTTCATAATGAATATACAACAATACATTTGGTTCGAGAGTATTACTGACTTGTAGGTAAATGTGTGTTAGACTTATAAGACTTCTAGGAGCTGCGACTGAAGTGTAAGTATGGCAAAGCTGTAAAAATATAACTGGGCAGTAAATTATAAATATCCGTTTAATTAACAATAAGAAAGACCAGTGATGTCAGAGGCAGCTTGATGCTAAGAATATAGACATAGAAAAGCTAGACTATCCAAGCAACAAGGTTGTGGGGCATCACTAGATTAAATCTCATACAAGCTACCTACTTTGACAACTCTTTCTATTGAGCACTTGGTAGGAACTTTACGGCATTTGGTTTAAAATTGTTTTAGAGGAGAACTATCATACATGGTTTTTGCCCTGGTTTGGTTATGATTTTACAATTTACGTTTCCCCAATATTCCGAACATGGCAATGTGGGATTCTCCTAAGGTGTTACAAACATATCACCATAGTTGATAAGTTTAATCAATATATACCGAACATCTATGTTGGCATTGTTGGATTCTTCTAAGGTGTTACAAACACCCCCTTATAGACTTGCCATCCTCAATGATGTTTGCCCCTACCATCCGTGAGTGACTAGATACCATTCTTTTGAATTTTGTAACACAGCCCATGGCCTTCTAGAATGATACCGTATCCTAGATTTATTATCCTTAAAAAGCTCCAACAAACGTCTTTGCCTCATACTAAGCTCTCATTAAGTAAATATGTACATGGTGTTAGAAAAAAGTACGAGAGCCACCACTTTGGTGTTGTATGGGATAGCAGGAGTAAACATCATGGTGGGCATTAATCTATAAGGTCTCATAGAACCCCTAAATAAAAGTTGTCACTTTAATCAAGGCTTAAGGGTTGCGACTAAATCAGAGTAACAATTATATGGTAAAAATATGAAGGGGTGAATGAAGAAAATTTTATGAGAGCTAGTACTGGTCAATAAACTGCAAGACATAATTATCCGCTCATCATCTAGGTGAGATTTTTATGTTTACATTGTTGTTGTGTATCATTGGGCATGACCACAGCAGCAAGCTATAGGCTTTTAAGCCTCATAAACCAGCTATGAGAACATGTAAAGTGGTTTACTCAGGAGGTCATATTTTTTAAGTAATGTGATGCATATGTGAGTCATGTATTTAAAAACTCAGATAATGGACACAGATAAATTACGCAAATGACATTCTCTAACAGCAACCAACCACAGTCCACCTGCTTACACACAACACAACAACAACATACCCAATCCCCCCGGAGCAAGGTAGGGGAGGTGGAATGTAGACAACTCCTACCCCTACCCCAGGATAATCCCGAAAGTAGGTCGCCTGCTTCTAGGAAGACCTCCGGCAAGTGTATGTGTGCGGGTGGGTGTGCTCAGATATATGTGCATGTGTGATTGTGTGCAAAGGTAAGGCTAAAGAATCTATGTATTCATAAGACAAAAAGCTAGCATACAAGCATACAAGGCTATAGACAAAATACCATCATAAGATCTTAGAAGAATAAAGGCATAAAGACATAAAAGCATATGCCGCATGAAAACACAGTATACAGAATGTAGTAAGCGCATAAGAGACAAAGAGGGGATATAAGCATAAAAGCATAAACGCATATATGCAAACAGGCATGAGCACATAAAAGAATAAACGCTTGCATAGAAAAAGGGCCTATAAGGCAAATATAATTCCATGAAAATCTTTATACTTACGGACATTAAACTATAAGCAGGTCTCATAAAAAAAAACAAAAAGTTTACAAAAGGGATGGGAACACATGCAAGTCACTTTGATCAAGCGCTCCTTATAAAGGTTGTGACTAAATCAGATTGCGATAACAATTATATGGTCAATCTGTAGTGGTGAATGATGAAATATATTGAGAGGAGCTACCACTGGTCAATGAATAGCAAGACATACTTGTCTGCATGACATCAGTTAAGTTGTTTATGTTTACTTTGTTGTTGTGTTTCACTAGGCGTGATCACAACAGCAACCTATAGGTTTTCGAGCCTTTTACACCAGCTATAGGAACATGAAAGGCGGTTTACTCAAGAGGTTATCATATTTAAGTAGCGTAAAGGAAATCCACATAACATACATATGTGGATAATGTGCTAGGAACTTATGATAATGAACACAAATAAATTACATAATGCCAAAATCTCTAGCAGCAACCTACCACAAGTAGACCGCCTTGCACACCATAGATATCAATTTACAAAATGAAATATCACAATAATTCAATTTTCCTAACTGGATCTGATAATTAAGAGAAAGACGACCAAGGGGTGTATCACTCATAGGAAAACTTCGAGCAGGTACTAAAAATTCATCCGTTGTTAGATGAAAATTATCATTCTTCCACAGAAAGCGTTAGAGCACGACAGAAGAATTTGAATAATTAGTACATCTGATCCAGTCATCAACTTTCATGTTAATTCATGTTAGTAGTTAGCTAATGCTAAAGTTACTATTAAATTGTCAATTGATGATTCTTTATAAAATTGCCCCGTGATTTTTTTTTTTTTTTTTTTTTTTTTTAAGTTATAGTTGATCTTAATAGACATTACTCAAAGTTCATATAAGTTGACTTGATTCAGGTGAGTATGTCTACTTAACTCTATTAAACAATAATTATACAAGACATAGGATTTATGTAGCATACTTTAGCTTCATAAAACTATAATATCAGATACTCACATTTCTCTAATAGAATCAAAATAGATCGAGCTCTCATTGAATATAAGTGACAAGAAAGACGTCAACGCGTAGACCTGTCATAAATCAAATAAAAAGGTCATTACATGCATTAGAAAACTATAAATAATTAAATATGGTTCATGAAATAATGACGAAGGCACTGCAAAAACATTGGACAGTGGATAATAATAACAATAGTAGAGTTTGAGTTTGTGAACTGCCAGCAATTCAAGCTAAGCACAAATCTATTAGCTAGCCAGAATATGACCTTATTCTCTCAGACGTGCATATATACTGCCTAGTCCTATTTTCTCATTATATAACAGCAACAATAATGATGATGATGATGATAAAACCTCAACATATACTTAGAAGTGAAATTGCTGATGCAGAACACTAAATCGGAGGGATAGGCCTTGAGGAAAAATCCTTTTAACATCAACGTACGTGAAACTGGCTGAACAATATTTTTCTTATTTTGTTTTTCTTCTGGAACGGCCTGGATAATACTATGTTAAGGGCGACTTGAAATCATCCAGACCAGAAAAAAAATTACACAGGGATTATAAACTTTCTATTTACATCAACGAAGTCAATCCAGTAGAAGTAACAAATTATTAGAAAAATTGTGGAACATTCTTGTTATAGAACACTAGGCCCCTTTGAGAAGCCTCGTAATCCTATTTTGTCAGTACATCATTATTTTCTATAGCATTCACATTAACAACAGAAAAACATTAAGATAACAAGCGCTAGTACTGGCCTAATAAACACTTGCATTCAATTAACATCAGTGGCCAATACCACAAACTTTTGTCTCTTCTTAACCTAAATTCATGGGCCGATAACAACCGCTAATGTCTCTTCTTAACCTAATTTCGTGGGCGGATAATACAAACTTTTGTAACAAAGTAAAACCTTCCTTTGATGTTGTTATCCACACAACTACTTGGTGTTATGGAGATATAGGAATCGGCTATGCTTTGATCTAAAACCACCAAGGAAAGATACACTTTGTGAGGAAATTAAGGTGCTTTCATATTCGTGGATACGTCATAGGAGCAAGAAATGTATTACTAGTTGGTTAGAGTGGTTGGATGATCCCATATCCTCGAGTATGAATGTGTAGCATTCTTAATTCCTTGTAATCTTTTGCTAGCTACTTGCTAGTTTTGTTCTTAATATAATGCCGTTAAGAAAAAAAGTGCCCCTGCACGGTAGAAAAGATGAAGAGGGATACATAGAGTAGAGCAAAGGCCTTAAGGTGAATATGTTTCAAATTATGTATGGCATATTAGTTGAGAAGATGTTTGCTCTTTTCTTGGTACTCCTTGGGTTTGAACCCCATGCCATCCAGGTTTTTGGTACACCACACAAGCCACCAGAGAGGTCACATGTCCAAGTTATGCCTTAACAAGCCATTGACTTTCAACACTGTTTCTATAAAGATGTTGAAAGTTAAAACCTCATGGACTAAGATTTTCCTTATTGAGTAATTTACATCAAAATAGTGTAAAGAGGTTCACAAACTTACTAACTTAAAGAGAAAGAGCATAAACAACTTATACCTAAGTAGTTCGGATTTTTAATAATATTATAGTAAAAGATTCATCAGTCTCTAGGTACAGTTCATATCTAATTTCTACATTTTGCACATGTTTGCAAAAAAAATCATCAAATTTGCATCATTCCTCCTTTCTAGATTCATATGCTGAGAAAATTAAGTTTACTCCTATCACGCCTAGGTTAATTACTAGAATTTCGTTTTCTTGCTTGTAAGCTCTGCTCTTATGCCTGATTCGTTACAAAATGAAATCACCCCCCTTTTGCATCAAATGAACCCCATTCCTCTCTTTTTCGTCAAAGCCCGGTAAATGACACTCCCACAAATCAATGTATGTTAATTACGAGGCAATGTTAATCCTTATCTCGCTGATCTGTAAAGACAGATGTTAGATTCAGTAAATACTTTTTAAAATAAGAGTGGGAGTCGATATATATCCACTTGAAGCGTAGATACCGTAATGTGTTTCCAAATAAACTAACTACACACCTATTAACATAGGACACTAGAATTACAAGTGAATGTAGGAAGCTCAATACAAATTAATTTTAAATTACTGTTCAAAACTTGAGGTTCTTATCATCAACGACTAAATTATACGCTAATCAAGACATCAGACAAGTCCAGAAATAACAGTTCCCTAAATAAGCTGTTTGCGTTGTCCAAGCTACTAACTGACCATTAACCAAAAAAATTACAATGTCGTGATCTCTATCATGTCGGTACACTACATAAACATGAAACACATTCTGTAGTAGTTTACTAAACTATCCTTATGAATAATAAAAGTAAGTAAACTTACGGGAACCATAAAAATGATGCGGACAATAAAGCGCTGATAGGTAGGTTCAGTATAATTCAAAAGATGCCTATAAATATGAGTAAGAGCCAAGGCAATGGCGCCGATAGTACACGGCAACGCAATTAATATATAATATATCGGGGCCATTTTTGTCACACTCTTGTCCAGCCGCTGTAAAACAAACAAATTCATAAAATTATTATATATATATATACAGGGTTCATAGATATTTAATTTAGGTAAAATAAACCCTAACTGAATAAAAAGTGACATACATGTATATAAATGTAATGAAATTAGGGAAAACTGGAATACCGATTAAATTGGGGTGAATGATTGTTGCATAGAATTATATGATTGATTTGACGGAATGGATGTGTGTAATAAGGGAGAAGGAAGATGTTAATGGAAATGGAGGTGTAATTGTTGTATAGTGATGTTGCGCTGTATCGAATTATCGACCTTCTGTTTTCTCCATTGCCAACTTCTTTTTCTTGTGTTCCTATTTGCGATACACATAGGGATTTCTTTTTACATTATTTTGCCATTTTAGAATAATTTTTTAAAAACTAGACGTTGCGTGATTTATATCAGCAAATAATTATACTTGCGAAATCATGATTTTGGTTTGACTTTTGATATAAAGCGTGTATTTTTTTAAATACAAAGTGGGCTTTTTTTTAAAATAATATAGTGTTTATTTTTGAAAAGTTATCAAATTTAGATTTGATAAAAAAAAGACATAATTTAAATTGCTAAGTTTTTGAAAAGTTTCTAAGTTGAAGTGTTACTAAAGGATAATTTAGGCAAACTACATTAATTTAAGTTTCAAGAAGATTCAAGTTTTAAGAAAATATATACATACACTATTTATAAGTAGCATAGATAAGTCCAAAATTATAAACTTGCATGACCAAAACTTTTACTACCTTCGACTATTAAAAATTTGAGCATGATACACTTGGGGGTGTTTGGTAGGATAGAATTGAAAGCTTAGAAAGGGAGTATAAATGTATTCCATTGTTTGTTGGGTACCAAGAATTTAATCGGAGAATCAAAAAACCAATCTCATTTCACCAAAATGATTAATGGAGAATACAAGGAATAGATAAATGAAGCACAACTCATTCACGACTTCCATTCTAAATGAGAATCGGGGAGCCTAAAAATAAAGTGGGGCTCTATTAGAAACACATGTGAGTGGCACACGCTGTCTTATTTGGGGGAAATTGGAAAAGCCCTAAAAAAACTTTTCTCTCTGCAATTGAAAGTCCTCACTTCATCTTCTTTATCGAATGTCTTTCATCACCAGTTATGTAGTTATGCGATCATTGTTATTTATAAGTACTCATCTAGCTCTTTCTAATGAACGATTTTGTACATCTTGATGTTCATATGAACAAATATACATAACTATTTTGATCTTCAATCTAACTATCCTCAGTGTGTTATATGTTAATGGCCATGATGCTTCAATTGTAATTTTGCCGGATTAGCAGGAGGAAGGGCGGCCCCACCCTGAAACAAAGGTGTACGTACATAAATAAAGAGACTGTTTATGGCCTTGATAGGGCTCCTTCCCATCTATCTTGCGACAAGCTAATAGATTCTGATGTTCGTTAATAAGTTCGAGCTTCGTGAATTAAATAAACATGAGAATTAACATTGTAATATATAAACATGGTTCTTTAAGTGTCGAAATAATTTTTTAGCCTGAAAGAGGATGGTCATATCATTCGTTACGTTATATCATTCGACTAGCTACTTGTTTTATTTATGTTGTATTATATTTCATTCTCCTATTGTACCAAACATATGTGACAACTCACATTTTTCAGTTAATAATACTTAACCATAAACTTGAACATTTTACTTTGAACACGCGAAATACTTGACTTTACGTATAACCGTTAGATTATCCAGCGTACAACGAAAAACAACTTTGAACGTATTTTGGCACTAGACTAAGTTTAGTCTACGCTAAGTTATATACATTATCATCCTCATAGGCATGTTTTATAAGTCACTTGCATTTGGTTTTATAAGTTTTACGTTAACCTTCCATACTTGCAGTACATTACATGTATGCTGGCATAACTTACCCAATACTTTCACCACCTTTACTCAAAAATTCAAAATTTCCCACCTCTTTATCCCCCCCTCCCCCGAAACCGTCCCCTATAAGAGTTGTAGGATCGTGCCTGATAGATAGATCTTTGAGTGAGCTTGGTAAACTGTCTATGTAAACACAAACAGTTTGGGAGAATCTCTAAGGGGTGAAACTTGTGCTTATGCGGAACCTAAACACAAGAGTTTAAAGAAGAAAATAACTAATAACGATTTGATCCTCTATGGATCTTTTATTAACTAAAGATAATGTTTTTGATGCGTACATAAACCCTAGCTGCAGGTTTCTTTTATAGACTAAGAAACCCTAATACAGCTCATACAAACCGTGTAAAGATATACATGATCTCTTCTAAAAATAAATCTAACAAACATTCTAAACATACGGGATAACTATTACTACTACCCGCAGTAATGACTACTAACAGCAGAAACAAAATAGACTTAACAGCAGGAACCAACTGCAGCAGCAATGGATAACTACCAGCAGGAACCAACTGCACTACCAGCAGGAATGGAAATAAACTATTATTCCAAAATTCCTAACAATCCTCCCCTAAACTGGTACTTGACTAGGTTAAGTTCCAGTTTCTTGATTGAGCTTGGAACACTTGGGCCTGAGGATGGCACTTGAGCAGCAGCATCAATAAGTAACCAGCAGCAACATCTTTAAAGCAAAACTTCCAGCAGCAACCTCTATATAATAGCAGCAACAGGAAAGCATCTCCAAATAAACTGGTTACCATGAACTTCATTTGAGCTTGACTGCTACTATGACAATGTGTACATCAAATCACTTTAAGTTTCATACTATTCTCATCACTTCCAGGTGTGTTAACTCCTGTGAGAGGTGAATCATTGAAAAATTAATAGATTTGATGTCTCTTTACCAATAGCCATCACTACTGGAGTAGCCAATGTTTTGGTGTGTAAGACCATGGTACATTGATAACCATCTGATTTTTAGTAAATCAGCAACTATAAACGGATTTGACTTGTCTTTACCTGTAGCCGTTTGCTCAGGACTAGCCAATTCTTAGGTTGAAGATAACCTTGGTGAATTGAATATCAAATATGGTTTTCCACTGCCTTTACCACAAGCCATATTCTTGTGGGCTAGTCAATTCTTTGGAAACCCCAAAAGGAGTAAAATCCATGGCGAATTGAAAACCATTCAACTCTTAGTAATGAAACATCGGTGAGTTGAGAACCCTATAGTTTTGAGCAAACTATTACAGCTATCAACGGATTTGATTATCACACCAGAGTCGTACCCTCATGGTGAGTCAACTCTTTCTTGTCTGTTAGACATGGTGAGTTGATTACCATTTGTTGTGTGGTCAAAGACCAACACTGTACCTGCAAGGTGTTACTCAAAACCATACAAGTTAGCACACAAAATATACATAATAATAATTATTATTATTATTTTTTTAACTAAAGAAATAGAAAAGAAAACAAAAACCAAATAACTAGAAAGAAAAGAAAAGAAAGAAAATATACAACAAGAAGCCTCCCCTTAGGCTTAGACCTCCCCTCAATCTCAGCACTTAAGGATTGAGCATTCCAATATGGACCACCAGATAGTTGAATCTTGGACCATCAAAAGCTTTAGTTAACAGTTCAACCACATTCTCATCAGTGTGTATTTTAAGCACTTGAATAAGATGCTTCTCATAAGCATCTCTTATGAAATGGTGCTTAATCTCTATGTGCTTTGTTCTTTGATGAAACACTGGGTTTTTAACAATACAGATGGTGCTTTGGTTGTCAATGAAGATTTTAGTGTTCATGTAGTTGAACCCATAATCCAATAGCTGATTTTGCATCCAAAGAACCTGTCCACAGCAGCTAGCAGCAGCAACATACTTTGCCTCAGTAGAAGATGTAGCCACTATAGTCTGCTTCTTGCACTGCCAAGAAACCAACCTTCTACCCAAAAACTGACAACCCCCGGTAGTAGATTTTCTATCAAAGTTAGCCCCAGCATAGTCACTATCACTATAAGCTTCCAGCACAAAAGGAGACTCTTTGGGGTACCAAAGACCCAACTTAGGCTGGCCTTTCAAATACTTGAAAATTTTCTTGACATCATTTAAATGAGAAGTCAAGGGTGTAAACTGATGTCTAGAACAAGCACTAACTGCAAACATAATATCCGGCCTAGAAGCTGTCAAATACATGAGTGAACCAATCATGGACCTGTAGAGGTGAACATTAACAGCAGCATCAGGTTCATTATTGGATTTTGGCTTTGGAGCTTCATATGGTGTTGTTGCAGTCTTCACACTTTCCAAGTCAAACTTCTTAAGTATGTCATGAACATACTTCTCTTGGCTGATAAAAATCCCATCTGGTTTCTGTTGAACCTGTAAACCCAAGAAGAATGTCATCTCTCCCATAGCAATCATCTCAAATTCACTCTTCATCAACTCCTCAAATTCCCTACACCAAGCTTCATTTGTGGAACCAAAGATAATATCATCTACATAAACTTGTACCAGAATGATATCTCTGTAATTCTTCCTTATGAAAAGTGTTTTTTCTATTGCCCCTCTACTGTAACCACGTTTTAGCAAAAAGGCTGACAACCTGGCATACCATGCCCTTGGTGCTTGATGAAGACCATAGAGTGCTTTTACCACTTTGTAAACCAAATCAGGATTCTGTGGGTCCACAAATCCCTTTGGTTGAGTAACATATACCTCTTCTTCAATCCTTCCATATAAAAATGCACTCTTTACATCCATCTGATAAACCACAAACCCCATGAATGATGCAAAAGCTAAAAATAATCTAATAGCTTCCACTCTTGCCACTGGTGCAAACACCTCATCATAGTCAATACCCTCTTCCTGTCTATGTCCTTGAGCTACCAACCTAGCTTTGTTTCTAACCACAATTCCCCTTGCATCCCTTTTATTCTTGAGAATCCATTTAGTTCCAATTGCATGTTTTCCTTCAGGCAAAGGTACCAACTTCCAGACTTTCTGATTCTGGAACTGCTGCATTTCCTCTTGCATAGCTTCAACCCAATCAGAATTATCAAGGGCTTGAGCTATACTGCTTGGTTCAATTTGGGATAGAAAACAAGCATAGAGGCAATGAAGATAGTCAGTATGATTGCTTCTTAACTGATCCTGAATATAACTAATGAAAGCAGATTCTCCAAACTTGGGTTGATGCAATTTGCTTCTTGTCTGCACAGGCGAATTTAGATCTCCAAGGATCAAAGACTGAGGATGAACAGTATTAATCCTCTTAGTTACAGTGGGATTGACATCAAAGGTGGATGCTTGATTTGTGATTGAAGGGTTGAAATCATCATCATATGAGGAAGAAGTGAAAATGCCTGTCCTGGATTGATGATGAGGATCTTCCAACTTATCTCTTGAAGAGTACGAATTTCCAAGGTTAGATGGACTTGGGAATCTTTCAGGGGAGTTATTGAAACCCAGAGAGTCAACAGATGGAGTGGTCAAAGGAGCAGCACAAGTAGAAACATCAGCAGCATCAGAGGGACCAGTAGTAACAGGTGTACTACCAGCAGAATTAATAGCAGCAGAAACAGGAACACCACCAGCAGAATCCAGTTGTCTTCTAGCTTCAGCTGCAGCATTTCTCAATATCTCCTCTGTTTCTTGTGAAAACCCAGAACCAAACATTTCAACATCTTTCTTGGCATTATGTTCTTGTCTCAGAAGACTAGCAAGATCTTCTACAAAACTTGAATCACTTCCAGCCATATCAGAAGAATCTTTGAGCTCTGTACCTGAAATGTGGTTAGAGGGAAAAAAAGGAACAACAATGGGTCGTTCATCACTCTCTAAATCTGATTCATCATCTGAGGTACCTGCATTGTTAGCTTGATAATCATGTGTACCTACAGATTGATTTGCCTTGAATCTAGAATAACCTAAGGTATCTGTCAGATATTCTAGGTCAAAGAACCACTCAGGACCTGCACCCTATAAATTAGGTTTATCCTCAAGATATCTTAGGTTGAGAGTCTCTTCTATTTTCTTAGTAGACAAATTATACACCCTATAGGCCTTACTATGAGTAGAATATCCAACACTAAAACCCTCATCAGCCTTCCCTTCAAATTTTCCTAGGTGATCACTAGTGTTCAATATAGTGACATGACATCCAAAAGGTTTAAGGTAACTAATGTTTGGAACTTTCCCAGACAAAAGCTCATAAGGTGTTTTATTATGAGGACTGGTAATTGATACTCTATTCAGCACATAACAAGCAGTGCACACTGCCTCAGTCCAAAACATAGTGGGCATCTTAGAGTCAGCTAACATGGACCTAGCTGCTTCTATAAGGGTTCTATTTTTCCTTTCTGCAACCTCATTTTGTTGTGGGGTTCTGGCATTACTATAGTCCCTTTTAATCCCCTCACTCCCACAGAGTTCAATTAGATTTGAATTCTTAAACTCTGTTCCATTATCACACCTTATTGACTTAACCTTTTTATTCAGCTGATTTTCTATTAAGGTAATAAAGTCCTTAATCACAGGATAGGATTCATCTTTAGAACCTAAAAAGAAAGTCCAAGAAAACCTGCTAAAATCATCTGTAATCACCAGGCAGTAGTACTTATGGTCAATACTTCTGATGGAAGTAGGACCAAACAGATCCATATGAAGCAGCTGCAGAGGCTCAGAGATGGTGCTCACAGCAGTAATGGCCTTGTATGAAGCTTTGTGTTGCTTTCCTTTGTTGCAAGCAACACAATTGTGTTCATTAGAGAAGGTCTTGAGAGGGAGCCCTTGAACCAAACCATTCTTTGCCAGCTTGTTGATAGTCTTAAAGTTCACATGGGCCATTCTTCTGTGCCATTTATTAGATTCATCCATAGATGCCTTTGCCACCAAACAAGCAAGTGTACCCTCAGGCTAAACATCACTCAGATTGAAACTGTAGAGGTTGTGTGTTCTTGGAACTTTAAGTACAACCTGACTTTCATCAGGCAACTTGAAGTCTTTGGACAGCACAAGACAATCAGTCTCAGTGAAGAGAACACTGTTCTTCTTGTCACAAATTTGTGAAACAGAGAACAGATTGAAGTTTTGGAGTTCCTTCACATAGAAGACATTCTCAAAATCCAGCTTGGTTGTCTTGATGGTTCCTTTTCCTGTAATTTTGCCATCTCCTCCTCCAAATGTCACAATTCCTCCATTAAGGGGCACAAAATCATGCAGTCTTTCTAAGTTTCCTGTCATACTCCTAGAACATCCACTGTCAACAATACCTACATCTTTACTTCTAAAATGATGTTCCTACAATAAAAGAATACATATACAATATTAGATACAAAGGAGACCCAAGCCATTACTGACTTGAGCCTGCCTAGTGGATCAATAAGAATAAAACCATGGAGATTGATGAGATCCACCATTGTTCTTGGACCCCATTCTCATATAGTGGTTATTGTTTCTCCAAGAACAACCTGCTGAGGACTTAACAGCAGTTTCCCATCTCCCCCCCCCATGTGCATGGTGTCAAAGTAAACAGGCCTTAAATCATTCTGAAAATAAGCACTAGTAGGTCTGAAGAAAGGTCTAGCAGCATTGCTTCTCCAACCAGCAGGATTAGAACTACCAGCTGGAACTGGCTTACCAGCAGAAACAGGCTTACCAGCAGCAACAGGCTTACCAGCAGCAACAGGCTTACCAGTAGGAACTGGCTTGCCAGCAGGAAAAGAAACTCTACTAGAGTTCATTCGTGCTGCTTGTGGTACATATGGGGGAATTTCACTAACATTATTCCACACAGACCTAGTTTCTCCAACATACATACCCATCTGTTTCTCATAAAAGTCACAGTCTTTAATAAGATGAGTAAAACTACCACACACAAAGCAAGATTTCTTCCTAAAAGACTTTTTCTTAACACAACTTTTATTGCAAACTGAATTCTCAAAACCACAAGAAGAAACAAAATTATTCTCAACAGAAATAAAACCAGAAACATTATTGTTTGAAGCAGAACCAAAACTAGAAACATTATTGTTTTTATCATAATCAAAAGAAATTTCTTCATTTGCAGCTGTCTTCGAATGAGATTCATCACTAGCTACTTCTGAGGAGATATCTTCTGACATGGTAGAGATAGACTTTTCACTTGAACCAGATGTGGCAGATGCATTGGTCTTGATTTCTGAGGTTTTGTCACTGTTAGAACAAGAGACAAAATCATTAGAGTCACAATCAAGATCAGACAACACAGTTGCCTTCTTGCCATAAGTCATCTTAGATTCATCAATGTAAGTATGAGGAGAGGTAGGCATAAATGTTCCAGTTATTGTTGAAGGAACAGCATGCAGTCCTCCCTCTTTTACATACTTTACAGGTTTTTGATAGTTTACAGGTTCAGGGTCATATATACAAGGTTCAGTAGGGTCATATACTTCATCAGTCCTTATATAGTTTCCATATCCCAACCCAAGTTTAGACCTCACAGACATAGAACTATCAATTAACTTGTGTAGGTTTCTAGGTGTTTCATTCCATTTATTCATCCTAGCCACCTCACTGTCTAATTTAACCTGCAAATCCTGTTTTTCTAAAACCACCTTAGCATGTTCTCTCTCAAAATGTTTTAACTCATTAGTGGTGAACTCTAACTCTCTCTGCAAAACCCTTATCTTTTCATCATATGCTAAATGTTGAGTTTGAAACCAGGTCTTTTGTTTTTCTAATGTATTAACAGCATTTTTATAAACTTGGACCTGTATATAATAATCCTTATATTTACTCTCTATATCATCAAACTCCTTTTTCAGTTCAGTATATTTAAGTTCACAAGCATAATGACTGTTATGTACCTGAGATGGATAGCCCATAAAACCAAGATCACCCACCACTTGTGTCTTCTCACCATATCCAGCAATCATCCTATAGACCTTTTCAGCTCCTCTTACTGCAGCAGCTTTCTCATGCTTTTCCCAGTCCACCATTAAATCCACAGACACCAAGGCTTTGGGTTCTTCTGACTCCAATTCTTGAATTTTGAATGCAGAGTACCTTGTTTTGTCATCCACCTTCTTATCTGGGCATTCTCTAGCAAAATGACCTGGTTGTGAGCATTTGTAGCACCTCACCTTCCTTCTGTCAAACCTTGCTGCCTCCTGTCCATCGAAGTTGATCCTTCTCCCTGCCTTCTTCTCAAACCTGTTAACTTTCAATGACAGCATAGCCATCTGCCATTTAATGTCCATCTCTTCTAGATCCAGTTGATCCACCTAATGAAAGTCTTCATAAGCAATTTGCTGCTGTGGTGTACTTTCAGCAACAAATGAGTGAAGCACTTCCTCAACCACATTATCAGATCTGGTTTGAGTTTTTGGTGCAGCAGGAGAATAAGAAACTGATGAGGATGATGAAGTTGGGCTATCGCCATATGATACTTTGTTAGTACTAGTAGCACTAACAAATGCAGTATGAGTAGGGGTGTGAGATGAGTAAGTTGAAAACCCTTTGATATCAATCTCCAGGGTTTTGAGCTTGTTGTACAGATCATCAAAGGTCATGAAGTCAAGTCCACCTCTGGCCTTGAGTGTGATAGAAACCTGAGACCAGGATGGAGGCAAGGCCCTAAAAAACTTGGTGTTGCAGTCTTCATTGTCCGGCCTGGCCTGCAACTGGTTGAGTTGGCTGAGGATCTTGTGAAACCTGTCATAACCTTTGTGAATCCCTTCAGCCTTAGAGATCTTAAACTCCTGGAACTCCTGCTTGAGCATGGACTTCCTCATCTTTTTGGACTCATCATTCCCTCAAAATCTGGCTTTTACAGCGCGCCAGATCTCCCTAGCATCATCCAGGTGATGAAAATCACCCATATGATCTTCTGGAATAGCCTGAAGCAAAAGAGTTCTTGCCTTAGTTTCCCTTTGTACAGCAACCTGCTCCTCTGCTGTAACAGGTGGAAAGATTAAGATGTTCCCCAGTTCATCTATCCCAGTTCTCTTCGGGCTGTTTCCTTTGAGTACAACATTCCACAGATTATGATCGTTGTTCGAGATCCAGTATTCCATCTTCATGGCCCAAACTTCATACTCATCTTTCTTAAGGTATGGGAACTTTGCATTACTGTTAGACACAGTGGTTGTGACTATTTGTTGTTGGACTGGTTTGGGTTGAGGTTCCTCCTGGTTTAAAATATTGTTTTCAGGGATTTCGCCTTCCATTGAGAGAGGGTTAAGAGATTTGTTAGAGAGCCTTTTTCTTCTTTAACAGAGATCCTCACCAGGCTCTGATACCACTTGTAGGATCGTGCCTGATAGATAGATCTTTGAGTGAGCTTGGTAAACTGTCTATGTAAACACAAACAGTTTGGGAGAATCTCTAAGGGGTGAAACTTGTGCTTATGCGGAACCTAAACACAAGAGTTTAAAGAAGAAAATAACTAATAACGATTTGATCCTCTATGGATCTTTTATTAACTAAAGATAATGTTTTTGATGCGTACATAAACCCTAGCTGCAGGTTTCTTTTATAGACTAAGAAACCCTAATACAGCTCATACAAACCGTGTAAAGAGATATACATGATCTCTTCTAAAAATAAATCTAACAAACATTCTAAACATCCGGGATAACTATTACTACTACTCGCAGTAATGACTACTAACAGCAGAAACAAAATAGACTTAACAGCAGGAACCAACTGCAGCAGCAATGGATAACTACCAGCAGGAACCAGCTGCACTACCAGCAGGAATGGAAATAAACTATTATTCCAAAATTCCTAACAGTCCCCTATAAGAGTATATGCTACAAAAGTGCTTCTTGCCAAGCCAAAACCTACCATACCTATTTTGAATGTCAACTATACAAGCCACGGCAACACTCCCCCACCCCACCTCCTTACATGTTGACGTCACTCACCATGGACCACCACAACCTTCCAAGCTTTGATCTTGTTTAGATAGAACCATGCCATGTGTATTTGCTACCTCTTGCAAGATACCATAAATACTCCTATATAAGCAAGCCTCAACTAGCTCATTTTCACACACACACACACGCACACACACTCTTCTCTCTTTATATTCGGCAACAAGAAGGAAAGAAACAAGGGTATACAAGTCTTGGAAAATTTTGATTAAAGGTTGGAAAGAAAATCTAGGGTTTTGGATATAAGTTTTAGGGTTTCTTATAGTTTTGGGTTGTTCTTTCTGCATTTCTTGATCACCACCACTCCAAATTCATGTAAGCATCTCATCATACTCATTTTCATTCATATTTAACTTGTATATCATGATTTCATATTAGGGGCGGACCTATGCTTTGCATAGGCGGTGCCCGAGAACCACCTTGGACAACGAAATCTTTTAGAAGCGATGTAAAAAAATTCAGGAACCACCTTAGAATTATTTGGGAACTACCTTAAAAAAATTTGACAACAATTTACTTTTAGTATAAAATATTTTTAGCCCAAAACCCAATTGGCCCAACAAAATTAACCCATTTAATAATTTATAATTAACTTAAGCAAAATAAGCAATTACGGCAGTTGTGGGAAACGAATAGTCGGCATGGTCTGATGGTCAAATAAACAATTGGACTGAGTGACTTCTATTCTTCTAAGATCTCAGCTAAATATTTAATTATAAGTCTTTATTATATAGTTTACTTATTCTTCTTATGGCATAAAGTATGTACTTGTAATCTTGTTATTCTTGTATAGTTGTATTGTTAATTTGCTTTATTACTAATTTACTGTAATTGTTACTTTGTTAGATTGTTTATTTAGATTTTAGGGTTTAATGTTTAGGTTAAGATGTTATATATCATGCATGTGATTATGTGATTATTGATTAAATGTTTGAATTTTGGTATTTGTTCTAGTTAAAATGTTGAAATTCTTAACTAAAAAAGGAGTATCTAGTTCTACCTCAAAAGATGGAGATAAGGAGCAAAGAAAGTATATGAAAATTGATTTAAAAGATCTACATGTTGATCCGAAAAATCAAAAAAGTATAAATGAGTACCATGTAAATCAGCGAGATGAGATTAGACGAGCATATTTGATAGATGGGCCTTTCCAACCTAAAAATCATAATTTCAAAGTTAGAGATATCGGAGGTAAACCTCGTCGATTTGTTAGTTCATGGTTTGTTGATTATAAATATTGGTTGGAATATAGTATAAAAGAGGAAGTTGTTGTAATACCCCCAAAATATCGCAACGGAAGACAATTTCTGGGGTGGTACTTCATAATAAAGAGTTCAAGTTATAAAGAATGACCTCTATATGAGACGTTTTGAAAAGTTACCATTCGATAAATGATTCAGAGTTAAAATATGAGTTTCCAAGATGATAAGTTACATAAACATTTTCAAAAGGTTACCGAATGATAAAATAATGCTTCATAGTCTTCAAAATGCCATGTGACTCGAGTGCTCCAAATGCAGGTTATTGCCTTATGATCCTAAGAAATACATGCTAAAAGTGTCAACACGAGGTTGGTAAGTTCATAGGTTTATATAAATAGCAATACATAGTAAAAGTAAATGTGGGTTCGATAGAAATTTTGTGACCATTGTGTTGCTCACAATGTCATAAAAATCAAGTTTACCTTTAATTAAATAAAAATATGGACCACAAGGTTTTCGAGAGTGATTCATAGAACACATATAAAGTCAGGTATAGTATCAGTGACCACTGCTTCACTCACAGTGTCAAAAAGAATATCAGTAAAGTAGACCATAAAGTTGGACCATAGGCAAAGTATGTGACCATTACAACGAATATAATGTCACACAAAAGTCTATTACGCTAGCACTAAGTTCATGAAACCGAAGCTACGACAGTAAAGTATGCTATGATAGCACATAAAGTAAAAGGGGCCCATTGCGAGTGTTTATCCCAATACACTCATATTTCGATATGATATACGTTCGCATTGGCCCGTCTGGTCAACCGAACGGGGGAGTTACCCCCAATATATCTATTTATAACAATCGCGCTTCCCAGCAAAAAATGATGGTTCATGAAAGTGGGAATAAGTGGGATTTAGGGCTTAGGTTAACTACACAATAGTTTACGAAAGTATAAGTATAGTTTTTGGTCCAAGAAAAGTTTTGCATGTTTCTCATCCCAAAGTTTTGCAAAGTAAGTATAAAGTAAAAGTGGGGCTATAAACTCACATATATGTTTCAAGCACTTGTGTCCATGAGTAAGAAATCAAGTATTGTAATGAGTAAGTAAGTAATGCATTCGAGAAATCAAACAAATATCAAAGTAAGGCAGAAAATGATTTCGTGTAAATGAATCACATGCGAGAGTTATTTGAGTAAAGAGTTCGAGTAAAACAAATAAGTAAAGTGTGCATGTATTCTCACCCCAAAACAGTTTAAAATAAGTAAAGTAGGGGCCATGAACTCACCTTGAGGTCCTTTAAATATTTCTCGAGTTCTATTAAATATCACAAACGCTCGGCCACCTAGTAAAATAATTCAACCGTGCTATAATCAATAGACATGTCCATTATAATAATTCCCACTATGCATTTTCTACTCTAAATCAATCGACCTTACTTATTTGGGTCTAGCCTCATAAGTCACTTGATGGGTGATTTGCAAAACACAAGAAGTTTTACAATCCTCCTAGGCAATGTACCTAAACATTGTAGTGTAGTATAGGCAAGACACGGGGGATTGATCATTCTCTAGGGGAATAGTGTTGTGAAGATCGAAATGTATGACAAGATAGGTCTAAAGGTGAGAGATGTTTCTTTTTTTATTTTTATATTTTTTATAAAGCAAGTAAAATCTCAGGGTTTGAAGAGTGGGTGTTTTAACTACTAATTAAACTAACTAAACTAAATTAAACTACTGAACCGAAAAGCAAAAGTGGTAAATCTTATGATAGGTGAAGGTGTTCACTTAGATTATCTTTACTCCCTAGTTATCTTTTATTGATTAGTTGCATTGTCACGTCCTTGTTTTAATTGGCGCGTTGTATTCCTTTATTGTCGTAGGGTGGTACCAATGTCCCTAACTCTATGAATATATAAGTCTCCTTTAGAAAACCCTAGATCTACAAGTGGCAATTAAATCATATCCTTAGGATCTCCTACTATCTACAAGCCGCAATTCACGCAATAAATACAACAAAAATAAACCACCAGTGCACTCTAGGGTATGAAGGCGTTTAGTCGGATTTACAAGCTAACACATATAAGATTTAAGCTAGTTTTCCTACTCCTAACTCAAGACAACCAATTAAACAAGAGACGACAATCAATAATCAATAACTAGGTTTCATTCAAATCTAAGCAAACACTAATTAATTTAGCCTAGCATGTTAAAGTGGAGAAAAGAAAAACATACAATCAAACAACACATAGACATATTGAATGATTAAAGAGGGATTACTTAACTTCAATAAAACATGACTACATGAGTATGATGGCTGAAAAAGCCTTACAAAACTGCTGAAAATCGTCTAGGGCTTTGCCTCTCCAAAGTGTTACACGAATTATGAAAAACAAGTGAAAATATATATAGTATTGCACTTGTGACAGCGTCACGTTATGGTTGTAACGCCGTCGGCCGGCCGTCATTAGGGTTTCGTCTATAGCTGAGTCGCCGTTGTGACGCCGTTGCTTGTTGATTAGTGACGCCGTCATGGACTGTTTCAAAGGTGGTGACGCCGTCAGCTTCTAAACTCTCTCAAATTATCTGAGCCGTCACTTGTAAAATTTCATCAATTCTTCTCGTCCAAAAGCAAGTGACGGTGTCACATTGGGATTGTGACGCTGTCTGGAGCCTTTTTCCAGACTTTTTTGTGACTTGGTCGTTTTCTTCACTTTCTTGTCCAAATGAGCCCAAAACATTCCGGTTTTCATCTTTTACGTCCCAAGTGCCTAAAATACAAAAAGAAACGATTTAAGGCAATAACTGAACAAATAAATACGAGTTTAGGGACTAAATGACCCCTTAAAAAGGTAGGTTTTAAATCCTTATCAAATATCCCTACACTTGGGTTTTACTTGTCCTCAAGCAAATGTGCTCTTATCCTAGTCAATCTACAAGTTGGGGGTCATTTAGCATTGGTTCAAAAGTAATTACAATATACATTCGTTTCACAATAGTCGTAACAAGTACAAAAATTATATACTAGCACCTCATATGAAGTGTTTGGATTCTCACATCTCTCGGGTGTATAAGTTATATAACTTGTATGGAACGAGAAAATATAACACTCTCTACCTGTCATAGCACATAGATTACCATAGGCTTGAGAACGGATCAAACCTCCACCACATTGGCGTAATCACCTAGGATAAACTGTCAAAGAGGGCTTTTAAAGGGTTGTAACGTTAGGTGTAAGGGTATGGAAAACACGGTTTTATGGATATAGGGAATTTTACTGGTGGCAAGTCAATTATCTTAAGTCAATCACATGTAAAATGTGGCATTGCTAAGCCAAGACTCGACTCACTAACTTCTAACTCTTTTTGTATTTTTCTTGACTCTTTTCTTGACTTAAACAAAAGATAAAGACAGGATGGTAGTCCGCATGTTTTTTTTTCTTTTTCTTTTTTTTTTCTTTTTATATTTTTTTTTCATACACTATTTCCCTACCATCCGCAAAATATACATCCATAACCAAGGGATTTATAGTTGCATCCCTACACTTGAACTTTTAAATAAATAAAAACTAACTAATGTCCCGAATTAAGAGGATCAAAACACGTGGAGTACTTAAACATTAACGTACATATGGGGGTAATAACATTGACTTTCTTCCTCATTACTCCATACCAAATAGTACTTAACCCATGAGTCCCAATTGTCCCAAAACTGTATTTACAAGATATGACTCGACTTAGCAACCATGTAATCAACTAGACAACTAACAAAGGGTTTAACATATATGTTGTAACAATAATGCACTAAAGATGAGTGCATACAAGGAAGGCTAAGGCAATTTGGGTGTAACATATGGGGTGGATTGTAAACAATGCTCTTCATTAATATTTCAGAATCCACCGAAATATCACGAGAACTGCAAAAAGGATAGGCTCAGAGGGGTTAACTAAGGGTATCTTGTACTAAAAATGAGTACATAGCAAGGGTGTGGGGTAATTACTTGGCCGATGTAGCCAACGTAATTATAATAAACAGGTTTAAAACAAGGGTTATCCTTATGCCTTTTATCATTAGTGAATCCTAACTACATGAATGTAGTCTCACTAGCGATCTGGGGATGCATCATAAACGCAAGTTCTAGAATCTATATACTACCGGCACACTCATAAGCATTAAAGGTGAATGCTTTTCCTAAATATCTGAAGGCGAACCTCACATTTTTGGGGTGAAAATTTTTGAGTGGTAGGGTTTTTGTGCTAGCTATATATTTCCTATCCATGAGACGCTTATTAAAACTAAAGTTTCACTCGTCTATGTCATAAAAAAATTTAAATTTGGTGCTAAAATTACATTTACAAGTATTTCTTTCGGTTTATTACACAATTACTTAAAAACAAAACAAATATCAAATGAGTTCTAGTTTCTAAGGTGTCCCTTTTTACCCTCCTTGCACTTAAATTGAACATTGTCCCCAATGTTCTTAAAAAATTACCAAAGATATGATAACGGAAAAAATAAAAGAAATAAAAGAAACTAGTACTCCCATAATTAGCTCGGTATGGACTGAATAAAATACGGTTAAATCCTTCTCTAAGAAGATAAAGTTCTTCGTAGTTTCTCATCCATGATGCACTTGATCTTTTTGTCCAATATAACCTGTAAATCACTAAAAAAAATAACACGGAACCTCGCATAAAATTGGCGGTAAACACTATATATAATAAAATTAAATCCATGAAAGCAAATAAGATATAATGCTTGTAAAATAAATATTTACATAAATCTGGAAATTTGAAAATTTTGGAAATTTTCAAAATTTAAGTTTCAACAGAAAAACAAAATCTGAAAAACTGTTCTGCTATAGTTCCTAACGCCGTCTGGGTAGAGCTGACAGATTATTACGTTTTGTTTCCTGAAAAAATTTTGGAAAAATCTAATTATTAAAACCTGAAAATTCTGTAAAACATTCATTGTGACTCGATACAAGCATTTGACTTAAACAAACACACAAATACGATAGAATATATATGCTCATCATATATTGTAAACTCTCATGTTCGAATTTCGTTCTTTTAAATTAAATATGAACTTCCCTACACTTATCTTTTTGTAAAATATATTTATATGTAATTAAGACGAGGTTAAAAACAAAATAAAGCATTTTCACAAATTTATTCAAAACATGAAAGTTAAACAATAATGATGAAGTATATATACGACACAAACAAAAATAAAAACAAACAAACAAACAATTAAAAACTTGAGTTGCCTCCCAAAAAAGCAATTTTCTTTATTTACGAGTCATGTAGCTAGACTCAAAGTCATGCCCTATTACGTGACTCCATCCTCCGCCATGTTCTCACTACTATCCTTTTCATTATCCGATCTATTGTCATTCAAAGGTTCATCTTTTCCTATATCATGGTTAGAGTTTTGAAAGAAATTTCTAGGGACTACATATCCATCATACGAAGGGGTTACTTCAAACCAACTAGCACCCGATTTCATCCATCTTTCTAGGTCACTTTCAAAGTGCAATAGTACGATATAGTGGGCGATAATTGTAGGTAATTCTTTGATTGGTTCATCCAATACCTCAATTAAAACTTTGTTGATTTGATCTTACTGAAATTGGTTAATAAAAGGTTTTTATTAAAACTTATGATACCAAGTTGTATGCATACTTCTTCGTACATATTGTGATTATACACATCAAATTAGTACCCTTAAATTTAAGTTTATGCCATTTAATTATAAGAGACACTTGAAATTGAAATTTAGCTTAAGTGGGATCTTGACTAGATTGGAATGACAAGGTAAATTTTCATGTTGCGTGAGATCACAACTAGATATTTGCAGCTTCTAAGTTAGACAACTTAATTGAGTTAGTTAGTGAGAACTATGACTCAAGGCATAAGATGGGATGAAACATTGCAAATAGATTTTTGGCAAATGTAATTCCCATAATGATCTAGGAATTGGAAATTGTTTTTGTTTGCCAATCATTGTTCGACAATTACCTTGTTATGTACTTTCATTACTAGCAAATCAACTGATGTGATGAAACTTTGTTAATTTAGGTCCTAGTTTTTCAAGAAAATTCTATGGTTATATGAATATTTCCTCGGGTATTTTATTTTCTTGAAAAGTTGTATTATCGAAAATACTAATATTTGAACATTTTTCTGTAGAAATGGCTCAAACTGAAAACACTACTTTAAGTTCTGCGTTCAAATCTTTCTTTGAACAAGAAAAATTGACTGGCCTAAACTTCAACGATTGGTACAGGTCGCTCAGGATTGTCCTGCGGGTGACTAAACGAGTTGAATATTTGAATCAGCCTTGTCCTGCTGAACCTCATGCTACTGCAACTACAGAAGATATAGTAGCATGGAAAGTTGAGTATGAAAAGCACAATGACGTGGCTTGCATGATTCTTGGAATGATGTCACCTGCTCTTCATAAGCAGTTTGAGCATTTTTTTTCCCTTATGATATGCTCAACAAGCTCAGACGTATGTTTGAGAAACCTGCAGCAGTTGAATTGTATGATTTGATCGATGCTCTTCACAGCTGTAAGCAGGTAGATGGAAAACCTGTGAGTGCTCATGTGCTGGAAATGAAGAGTTACACGTACCAGTTAGAGCTACTCGGCTATCCCTACATGCAAGAAACTGTAGTTACCCTAATTAACAGATCCTTGAACAAGGATTTTGGTGGTTTTGTGCAAAATTTCAATATGCACTGCGTGGGGAATACAGTTAGTGAATTACACGCATTTCTAATTGACTATGAAAAAGGTTTACCTAAAAAGGCCCCTACACCCCAAGTCCTGGCTATTCAGGGTGGTAGGATTCAAAAGAAGACAAAACCGCAAGCGAACAAGAAGGGTAAAGGCAAAGGAAAGGCTGATAAGGGTAAGCAAGTTATGGCCTATCAACCTGAAGCTAAGAAATACCCTCCTAAGAATAAAGAGAATCCTAAGAAAGATCAGGCTTGCCATCACTGCCATGAGGTGGGACATTGGAAGAGGAACTGTCCTCTCTACCTCGAGGAGTTGCGTTTGAATAAGTTGAAGCACACTGGTAAACCCAGCACTTCAGGTAACTTGTTTATGATTGAATTATTTTCATTATCTCATAAAATAAATTCCTGGGTATATGATACTGGATGTGGTATTCACATTTGTAATACACTGCAGGGGTTTAGAGTTGAAAGGAGACTGGCTTATGGGGAGCAATTTCTGCATGTGGGCAATGGAGCACAAACAGTTGTTGAAGCCATAAGATCGTTTAATTTAGTTTTTCCTTCTGGCTTAGTACTGTTATTAAACAATTCTCATTACGCACCTTCTATTGTTAGAGGTGTCGTTTCATTTTCCTTATTGTTGGATCTTGGTTTTATTCACACTATTACTAGTAATGGAATTTCTGTTTCTTTAAATGGTATTTTTTATTTTAGTGCTATTGTTGTGAATGGTGTGTTTGAAATTGACATGAATGATAATGTATCCAATAGAAATAATTCGATGAATAGCATCAATCAGAGAATCATGAAGGACTTGGATTCTACTTATCTTTGGCATTGTCGCCTTGCCCACATAGGCAAGAATCGCATGGAAAAGCTATAATGCGATGGGTTTTTGAAACGTATCAATGATGAATCATTTCATAAATACGAGTCTTGTATATCTGGGAAGATGACAAAGAAATCTTTTGAAAATCGTATGGAAAGGGCTTCAGATCTACTTGGTTTGATACATACTAATGTATGTGGACCACTGAGCAGATAAACTACAACAGAGATTTGTAAAGTGTATCTTTGTAGGATACCCAAAGGAAACGGTGGGTTACTACTTTTACTGTAACACCCCAACCCGACAAGGGTCACAATGCCATATTATGGTGTCAATCAGAACATGCAAACGCAAGCGAAAGACTTATAAACATAATGGTTACGAAGGTTCAAAATGAAACTAAGGACATACTAAATCTACATCATACTGACTATCAACTGGAATACAAATCTGAATCAAATCTAAATGGTAGATAACTCCCGAGTCTAATCCAAATGCAAATGGGATCTATCGTCAGGGTGATCCACTAAAAGCTCCTATGCACTCTTCACTTAATCCCCAGCTTCCAACCTAAACATGCCGCAGGAAAAGAAATGTTGCTGAGCTTAAAAAGCCCAGTGAATAGATATATATACAAAGCAGAAAGGTAATAAGCATAAGTAAACGAATATAAATCAAATGGATCAAATACATAAATATCATGAGTCAGAATAGCACTAAGAATCAAATAAGAACGGCAATGAACGCATCCAAATGAGCCACTCGAATGGACCAAAGAAACCTAACGGATAGCCACGAGCCTGTCTAAACGAGCCACTCGAATAGATCACATAATCACATCATCCAACAAATCCTAATGTACAAGGAGGGGAGACCTCTCAAGTACTAGAAGTGAGAGGGGTGCACGGCACGCACAAACCAATCATTAAGTCACATCATAATCACACAAATCACAACAATCACACCAAACGTATACCTAGGATGCATCCATACGCCCCCCACAAACAAATCATATATGTACCATGTACTAGACAAGTATACACATATATCAAAATGGCCAGGAGATCTCATATCATATCATACCATAACAAATGGGGACGTCGTGGATCAATCACACCTCCACAGAAAGTGTCATGCCATTGGTGCCTCAATGACATGGCCATGGTACCTCCATGGCTAGTTAGCTCGGGCAACAGAACAGAACAAATCACATCATATCATATCAGGTCATCATATCATATCCAAACAGATTGTATCAAATAGAACTGAATCATATCATAGCAATGAATATCGTAGCAAATGGATCATATCAAGGGAATCATAGCAAAGGCTCATATTAATGGGATCAGAGCAAAGTAATCGAATCAAAGTCAAGGATCAAAGAGTCATGAGATTAGAATCCTTATTGAGAAAGGATAGAATATCTGTACCTCAAACCGCAAATGAAACCATATCAGAAAACACAAGAATCGGAAGTTACTCATTCTTCAGCGAATCTACACAAATTAATGATCGCGTATTACTTATAAGCTCATTTTAAATCAGTTTACACATTTGGGGTTTCTTTCAATTTTTAGAAACTTTTCATTTTTAGTAACTTTCCAAATTTAGTAACTTTGCATATTTAGTAAGTTTTCCGAATTAGTAACTTTAAGAATTACTATGACAATTTATTAAACTTAAAGCTTAATATTACTAATATCATAGTTTATAGTTGATTTTGACAATTTTCCAAAGATTAGGGTCTAATATGTCATTTTAGCAAGTTTAGGGTTAAATGTATAAATTATCAAAGTTTAGGGTTTATATTGTAATTAATTACATTAGTGATCAATTTAGGGTAAGTCACTAGGCACAACACACTTTAACAAAACCAAAACAACCTAACGTCTAATCCCTTTTACAAAACCAAATTCCAATACGTATATTTATATCTTTGTGGCTTCCAAGTCCCAAATGTAGTGACATGATTAAACTTGTTCTATGTTTGTTTTAGATGTGATTCGACACCAACATACACACAACCACACGTGACTTGATCCAACTATGTAGGGTATTCACAATGCAAGAAACACTAGTTTGAGGCTTGGTTATGGATCGATTGAACAAGAAGCTAGAGAGAGGTAGGAGAGTTAGGGAGCCTTTGTAGAGAGAGAAATAAGATGATATTAGATTAACATGAAAGGTCCAACCCTTCCCATAGGTGGGAAGGGAGTATTTATAGTATTACATAATATGTCCCTAGTGGACTGTGGAGCGAGCTGACAGAGGGTAAAGACCCGACCCACTCCACAATACTAATTAATAACTAAACTACTAATAATATTAATGATAATCCTACGAGCTATGATGATCTAATAAGTACTCGGGGTGACCGAGTCTTCAGCTGAATATTCATATTCCTAACAATCTCCCCCTAAGGGAGGTCACCCTAGAAGTAATGCTCTGAAATTCAGTACTTTTTCCTTGGATCTTGACATCATAGCTCGTAACCCTTGATTCTTCAATATCATAGATCATTGTGCAAACATCCGTGATCTTCAGATGACTTCTCTTTTGTTTTGGATGAACTTTGAGTAATCTTTGAAAGTGTCATCCCACTTGATTCTTCAAGTCATCTTTCAGTAGTAAAACTCCATGTGATGAAATATACTTAGAGCCGACATGCTCACACTATATGGTGTCATGATCTTCAGCATCAGAGTTAGCAGAAGCTGTGTTGAAGGTCTTTTAGGTTGATCATGACTTCTTTGATGATGATGTGGTGTGAGCATGTGGTGATGGATTGGCATCTTTTCTGCAACCAGCTACAACAGCAACCAGCACAGCATCCACAGCTACAATCGCCAAAGTTCCTGCATACGACAGTTAGCAATAATTCGACCGTACTTACAAGTTTGGACTTCGAGATAGTCCCAGCATAATGTGAAAACCTCTCTAATCCTTACCAAGACGTTCCTAATCGAAAACCCACAGAGGGCTTTTTAAGATTTTACCGTAGTAAATCAACGATTAGGTGAGTCGCTGGAGATCACTCCACGACTGTAGACCGGTTGAAACCGCCGCGACCACTAAGCGTAATCCACGAGGAATTACCGAAGTGACCTGCTTTCAGGGCTGCTTGATGTTGACCCTGGCAGGAATTTCCATTCAATCATTGAGAATTACATTTGTAAATTCTCTCATAAATGTTCTGGCAGATTGCTAAGATCTGCGTAGGACTCTTAAGTTTACAACTGGTGTCCTTAATGATGAACAACCAGAGTAGAAATTATCCGTGTTCCTATGAGATCTTATTGTGAATCTCTTGGCTCTAGACTCAATTGTGCGTTTTGATTTGGTGATCGGAGGCTGGAGAGAACTGCCACCTTTTCAATATCATCTGACTCGGAGTGAGAAAGACGATAGGAATGTATTGAACTCCGTGACAAATGAAACAAGAATCCTTTGAGGGACCTTGAGTGGCTAGGGAGGGTTGTGCAGCGTATCACTGGGTCCATGATACTTTGTCTTCAATTCCAGCAATCAACTAAGTGATTCTGACAGCATATGTATTGACCCGGTTTCTGCCTAAGTTGTAAGGAGGGCTATTTCTTTTCACCCTTTATCTTTACAATTCTTTTTCATTCTTCAACCCCTTCAGTGCTTACCGAGACTTCATAACTAGCACCTTGTTGGGTTTGTTCCAGTACTAGCTCCATCTCAGTCGGCACTTTTCCCTTATCCACTTTTCTCCTTTTTAATCATACCTAAGGACTTCTACACTAACTAGTGGATTGTCCCTGGGTAGATCCCTCCGGCTCTGGCGGGATCATGGGAACTTGAGCCTAACCTAACCATCCTTATAACTCCATGCATTAATTAAAGTGGTCGGTCTTTGGTGTACTTCCACGATTGCCATAAACCAAATCTTTGAAAAAATCTCTCAAAGTGTTCATGATTCTGAAACACATTTTTGCAAACACTTGAGAGTTTTATATTTTTTCAAATGCTCCCCCTCAACATGTGCTCGGTTGATTGTTTTATAAATTTGCACATGTTAGGTAGAGCTCGCACTTTTTGAATTGATCCACTTTCAGTGAACATGACCGATTCGAGACACGCTTACATCACTAGTTAGACTAGCTTGAAATTATTACCCGGCCTGGTCAAGTCCACAGAAAGTTTCTCGAAATGGTACACTCTACTCAGATACATCTTTTTCGAGACACGCTTACATCACTGGTTAGACCAGCTTGAAATTATTACCCGGCCAAGACGAATCCTTTCGATTGATGACAGTTCAAGTTTCGTCAATTCATTGGTTAATTCTGAGTCACGGTCACATGAGATGCCAAATCCTTTGTTTTGTTAAAAACATTTGCTCCCCCTCAATATGTGCATTGATATAAGAAAGATTTTCGCACATGTGGAAGAGCTTGCGATTATGACCAAAATATTTTGCTCCCCCTCAATATGTGCCTTGATATACAAAATGGTTTAGCACATACGGGAGAGCATACATTAATTTCCAAATCATCACATTTTATTAGAATTTTCTATTTAAATCACATCTCTCCCCCGATCAAAAATTTCAAACCATTTGAGATTTGTGATCTCAATTGATTTAAATACATTTAGAAAAATTTGGGAGAATATGTGGTCAGGTTTTAAATGTATTCTGATTTTGGAGCATACTATGCTCCCCTTGAAACAGCGAGAGAGTGTCACTGCTGATGTTTGCACAAATTTGGCAAGGTGTCAGAAATTTGAACAAATATGCTCCCCCTCAATTAATGACCCGTTTTCCATTAAAAGAGCTGTAGTCATTCAATTGAGCGATGGATATTTGTGAAAATTTAGTTCAATTTACCACCTTGTGTAACATCAAGACTCTCTTGAAGGATCAAACAAGATAGAGAATCTTGATGAAAAGAAGACTTCTCTTCTTATATACGAAGTGATGCACTGAAACGTACATCAAGTCGGGGAAACATGGATATAAAGTAATCCATGCCCAGGTGAACATCACCCGGTTGGAGGAACAGCTGTCTTATTGGCGACATGCTTTCTCCATTGTACAGCTCGGGTTGCAGTATGAAGTAACTGCAAGCCATTTAGACATGTTTTAACTGATTAGTATAACTTCTGCTCGAGCTTCATTTAAGAATCCGTGCCATTGTTGAATGACATTTCTAGATCCGTAAATGTTATCGATAAACAGAAGACATGCCTAGGTAGGACTATTTTTGATATTTTCTGATTTTTCGATTTTTATGGTTTTTATAGATTTTATATTTTTGTATTTTTCTTTTTGATTTAAGATATGTACAACTATGTACAAGGATATAAGAAGACAATCCTTTACTCCTCCTTTTCTTCCTGAAGACACTTGAGGGTTTCAGGAGTCATGCTTTTCATGCCAAGGCGTGGGAGAATAAACTGAAACCTTTCTCTTGGGAGGGCCTTGGTGAAGATGTCAGCTAACTGAAACTCTGTCCTCACGAAGTATAGTTCCACAATTCCTTTTTCCACTTATTCCCTGATGAAGTGATGCCTGATGTCGATGTGTTTTGACCTGGAGTGCTGAACATTGTTACAACAAAGAGCAATGGCGCTTTTGTTGTCACAATATAGGGGAATTTTGTTGTATGAGATCCATAGTCCGAAAGCTGTGATCGCATCCAAAGGATTTGTGCACAGCAAGCAGACATAGCAATGTACTCAGCTTCAGTAGATGATATGGAAGTACTCATCTGCTTCTTAGAAGACCAACTAACCAACTTTTCCCCTAAAAACTGAGCTCCTCCTGAAGTACTTCGACGAGTGTCTTGACATCCCGCATGATCAGCATCCGCGTAAGCCGTTAACTCCATTGCAGTGTCCTTAGGATACCAGAGACCCATATGAACCGTGCCTTGTAGATATCGGAAGATCCTTTTCACTGCTTCAACATGCTTCTTGGTTGGTCTGGATTGATACCGAGCACACATACACACAGCAAACAGAAGATCTGGTCTGCTAGCCGTGATGTACATCAAAGATCCAATCATGCTTCGATACTTTGTTATATCTACTGGAATCCCTGAAGGATCTTCATCCAGCTTTGTTCTATCAACCATGGGAGTGTCAACAGGTTCACTTGAATAGAATCCAAACTTTTTCAAAATCTCGTTGGCGTATTTGGATTGATTAATGAATATGCCTCCGGGACTTTGAGAAACTTGTAATCCTAAGAAGAATGACATTTGTCCCATCATGGACATTTGGAACTTGGAATTCATCTCCTTTGAAAAACTATCACATTCATTAGGATCTGTTGAAGCAAAGATGATATCATCTACATATATCTGAACCAGCAGTAGATGGTTTCTTGACTTCCTGGTGAATAGTGTGGGATCAACAACACCCTTGGAGAATCCGTTCACTAGGAGGAACTTTGACAATGTATCGTACCATGCCCTTGGCGCCTGTTTTAACCCATAAAGAGCCTTCTTCAAGCGGTAAACATGAGTAGGATGTTCAGCATCCACGAATCCTTCAGGTTGACTCACATAAACTTCTTCCTTTAAGTCACCATTCAAGAATGCTGTTTTGACATCCATCTGGTAGACTATCATATTTCGACTAGCAGCATTTGCGAGGAAGATTCTTATGGCTTCAATTCTAGCAACAGGAGCAAACGATTCTTCAAAATCAATGCCCTCTTCTTGTCTGAACCCTTTAGCAACTAGCCGTGCCTTGTTCTTTAACACATCACCATACTCATCAAGCTTCACTTTGAAGATCCACTTTAAAGCAATGATCATTGCAAGCTCTGGAGGAGGCACTAATTCCCATACTTCAAGTCGATCAAATTCATGGATTTCATCCTGCATAGCCTGGAACCAGCAATCTTTAGTCATTGCTTCTTTGGCATCTTTTGGTTCGACTTTGGACAGTACGGAATTGAAGAAGCACCATAGTGCATCAGTGGCTAGTTGATTACGTGTGGATACTGGACGTGAAGGATTGCCTATGATGTTGTCGATTGGATGATCACTGGTCCATTTCCTGAGATGGTCGTGAGGTTGTGGGTTTTGAACAGACGTAGCAGGGCTGTGTCCTTCAAGTGAGGATGTGTTTGATGAATGTTCAGGAGCAAATATGTTTTCAAAAGGAACCTCATCAACAGGAGCAAAAGGATTAACTTCTAAAGAATGATTAACTAAAGATTCTTGCATTACTGGAGAAGATTGAGCGTTTGATGACGAAGGCGATTGACTGGCAGCTGGAGCATTGTGACTGACTGATACTGAAGCTGTAGGGCCCTCTGAACCTTGTGGGGCTTGAACCTCAGTCATAGGAAGTATAGCAGGTTCACTCGGGATGGTTCCATTCGTTGGCTCAAAGTATTCATCAAACATAGGATCGAATAACTTCTTCAACTCCTCACAAGTAGGTGGCACATAAGAATCTGCAGACGTGGAATTCTGTACAAGTCCTGAACTAATGGGTCCAGGAGACAAAAGGTTAAGATCGGGTCCAGAACTAATTTGTCCTGAAGCAGGTTGCTCACTCAGCTCATCGAACGTAACATGAATGGTTTCCATAATTTTACGGGTTCTCTTATTGTAGATTCGATACCCTTTACTGTCTGGTGCGTATCCAACAAAAATACCTACATCTGCTTTAGCTCTTAACTTTCCCAAGTCTTGACTATCGTTAGTTGGGTAGCAAAGTGCACCAAACACACGGAGAAAGGAAAGATCTGGTTTCTTGTTATGAATTAACTCGAAGGGAGTCTTCTCATGATGTGAATTAGCTCGAAGGGTGTCTTCGAAAATATAAGCATAGTTCATGCAGCCTCCACCAGAGTACGGTTCCTTCGTTCAACCACTCCGTTCTGTTGAGGAGTGCGAGGGATACTTTTCTGATGCGTGATGCCAATACTTTCATAGAAATTACGGAGTTGTTGGTTAACAAACTCAGTACCATTATCAGTGCGGATGATTCTGACAGTTTTATCGAGCCTTACTTGCAGCTGTTTTATCAGTTTAATGATAACCTCTGGAGTTTCGTCCTTGGTTCTCAAAAACTTTACCCATGTGAACCGAGAATAATCATCTACTATCACCAGAACGTACTTCTTTCCATTTATGGTTTGTATTCTCATTGGTCCACACAAATCCATGTGGAGGGTATGAAGAACTTCCAAGTTGGTGTTGATGGTTTTAGGCTTGTGGGTTTGTTTCTTGCTTTTACCCAGTTGACATGCAGAGCAGAGATGATCTTTCTCATATTTCAGTCTGGGCATTCCTCTAACAAGATCTTTACGGGAAAGATTATTTATGGTACCGAAGTTCAAGTGGTTCAAACGACGATGCCACAGCCATGATTTTGTTTTAGAGGCTTTAGAAAGCAAGCATATGGGAGAGGACTTCAACATTTCTTCAATCGATATGGTGTATAGATTGGTGCCCCGACTGCCCTTAAGGAGATCTATACCATCCAATTCTCTGACGAAACATGTGTGCTTTCTGAATGCCACTTCCAGATCTGAATCACAAAACTGACCCACAGAAAATAGATTGTGCCCTAGTCCTTCCACATAATATACCCTTGAGATTACACTGTCACCAAACACATAATCTCCATAACCCATAATAGCACCAAAGTGGTCGTTCCCAAATCTAACTGTCCCGATAAACTTTTTCACGAAGTTCTTGAGCCGCGAGCGATCCCCAGTCATATGTTTTGAGCAGCCTGAGTCCAAATACCACAGGACGATTTGTACGACCTGCATTTGAAACCAGACAACAATGGATAACTGAAAAATGTGGATCCCCAAGTGCAATTGGGGTCCATTTGGTCAGCACACACATATTCAGGAACCACAGATTTCACAGATGCTACTGTCTTTACTGAGGAGACAGAACTAGAGGCAGGACAAGACCTAGATGGAAGGCATTGTGACTCTAAAGACAGGATTCTACCAGTTGGTCTCCATTCCTTATTCATCACAATTTTATGCATATTCATTTTAGATAATGATCTCTGTTTTCCTAAATTGAACTTCCTTCCAGTGGGTCTCCATTCCTTAACATTCACAATTTTATGCTTATTCATTTTAGGTAACGTGCACTGTTTTCCTAAATTGAATTTCCTTCCAGTGGGTCTCCATTGATAGCCTATGCTAGCAAATGTTTTTCCTGTTGCTTTCCAAACCTTTTTGCATGCTTCAGTTATCCTACCATTCTTAACATGGGATGATGCAGAAGACATCAGGAAAGACACAACACATTCATCATGATTAGCAGAAATTAAACAATTGTCGCATGTTTTACAGATAGCATTAGAATTCGAATTAATTACAGTACTTTTGATACTAGAATCAACACGATTCATCCTACTCATTGCAAACTTATTGTTCCTAGGTTGGGCTTCTACATTCTTCAAGTGATCATTCTTAGCTGGCGCAGTCATATCCTTTCTTTCATTTCCTCTAGACCTTGACCCGCTAGCTTGGGTGTCACTTTTTACTCCTGTAGAAGCATCGAAGGCAACATTAGTTTGTTTTTCTGTCACATGCCTTCCTGATAATGATGTGTTGGGTTCTGATGTTTTGGGTGGTAGATCAAAGGCTACATGTTTGTTCTCAACATTGGATGATGATGCAACAAATCTATCTCTATGGCAGCTAAACTTAGGAATTGAGCCTATGGCATATTCTAAGTTTTCCTGAATCCTTTTCGTGAGTTTGCATGCATAAACAACTGCCCGATCAAGTGGCTTATCAGTCCTATCCTCTTCAACTACCTCACGAAGTGTGTCAAGGCCCTCTCTAAGATGATCGAGATATGTTTGATGGGCAAAGCTGTTATTTCTAAGCTTAAACGGAATACGCCCAACATCAACATCATACTTTTTACTATCAGTAGCCTTTGGTGCATCACAATTACAAGTGGTGCATGGCATTTTACCTTTCACCCGAGCCTTCAGATTCTCAATTTCATTTGTCAAAGAAGTTATTTGATCATTGTGATTGCTTCTTGTAACTTTAATAGAATCATATAATTCTTTGAAATGTTGTTTAACCTTTGAATTTTCTTCTCGATAACACTCATTTTCATAATGTAACTTATTTATGGTGTTTTGATATTGAAAATTCTGAGAATCTGACGACGAAGGTTTATTGGTGCCATATACTTCACACTTGTTGGATTTCAATTGGGCAATTTGTGCCCTCAGCAGTCGAATCGTGTTCGTGTGAGCTTGAATTATCTCATCTCGTTTGCTTAATTCAAAATAAGTATCAAATTCAGGAGCATCCAAGGATGTCTTGTCATTTGATATTTTATGTTTTTCATTTAAATGTTGATATTTCAATTGCAAATTAAGATATTCAACTTCCAATTTTGAAAAACGTTTAACCATATTATCATGGTCATCATTTTGAATTTTTTCAAGCAATTTTAAATTCTCCCCCTCAAGCTCAACAACACGATTCTGGGTGACATTTAACGCAATAGCATACTCATTAAATTGACAAGCAGACAATGCAGAATCAGTGACAGTGTAAAATACATCTTGTGCAATACATTTAGCAATCAAGTTGTCGTTAGTAATGAGTATGTTTTTTCTTTCAATCTCTCGACTCTTAAGCTCTATTGCATATTCATTCACCTCATTTTCCATGTCTTTAAACACTACTTCCATTTCTTTTATTTCGACTTTAAGGGTAGTTTGCAACCCTTCAAAATGTTCTTTAAGTAGTTTAAAGAATGGCATGACCTCAGTTAAGTAACACCTTTTTGCATGTTCAAAACACCTTTCCCCCTCAGTAATGCCGGTTGGTGTGATTCTCTTCTTACATGTTTTATCAAAATCAGCAAATAATTGCCAAAGCACATATAAGCTAATAAAGGTTTTGCATTCAGTGGGAAGAGACAAAGGCACCAGATTCCTAGGTGTATTGGGAGGATACACCGTTATGGACGCAACTTTTCTAATGAGGGGGGTGTTGGCCTTAAGTTTATCTACCTTAAGTTTTTCATTATCTTGTTTCCAAAATATCTGTTCAGGTGTTAACTTCTTTTGAGGAGCAAACACAGTCAAACGATTTTCCTCATAATAATCATGGGGTTTGATTATTATTCGTTTGGCTATGCACTCGGGATCCCTCATTTTCTCATTCATTTTTTCCCTCGTTTTATCACTTATCTCATCCTCTTCATTAGTGTAGATATGCTCAGGTTGGTCATGAATAGGCATAAGCATCACATTACCATCATATAGGGCTGGTTGAAGTACTTTCATGTCCCTAAGGATGGTTGACTTAGGTTCACCTATCATGATTTTGCTATGCTTATCACTCAACTTTCTGTGCTTATGAATCATTTGAGCAGTTTGTATGGTTTGATTTTGTGTGTACAACTTATCTTCAAGCTTATTTTTTAACGTCTTGAGTCTAGAGAAATCATTTAAAAGAGTTGTTTCTTTTTGTTTGAATTCTTGCTTAAGTGTTGTTACGCACTTTTGTGCTTCCTGTTTCTGTTTGACAGACTGTTCTAGCTGACTTTTCAAAGAACTCAACTCTAATTTTAATGTTTCTTCTCGCACTCTAGACTCTTTAATAAGTGTGCTCATTTGACCTTCTAATTTCTGCTCACGATCATTAAGCTCAAACTTAGCACGCTGTTCATACATAGCAACTTGTTCTTTATAGATGTTTAGTCTAGTGATCAAGTTATCATCAGGGACAGGCAATTTGTTCTCATGGTACACACATGCATTATCTATATTGCCCGCATTATCTAAGGCACATACATTACTCATAACACACACATCATTATTGACAAAAGATTCAACATTTGGTACATCAGGCGAGTTGTTGCTATTCAAATACTGTTCATATGAAACAATATTGCTATTTTCCATGTCAACATTACTTGAGTCAGAAACAACTACCTGATGTACTTCTTCGGGAATCTTTTGTCCCTCGACTATATTATATGTGTCATAAATTTTTAGTACCTCAGATATCACGGATGCATTAGAAGAACCAGCTTGATGAGATGAGGCCAGGGAAGACAAGTTAGCCATGAAGATTGTTTGAGCAGTAGGTTCATCATCCACATCAGAGTCAAATGCATCACAGTCATCTGCCTTGAAGATGTTAGGATCATTAAGAGCTAGATCCTGAACAGGTTTCTCATCCACATCTTCATCAAAAGTATTTCCTCCATTTCCTGCCAAGAACAATAACTCTTCCTCATCCAATACAGCTCCATTCTCTTGAGCTTGCATTAACAGCATCTTGTCTTTGAAGTAATTTGAGTTCTGAGGACGTTTAGGTTGATTGCAGTTTCTAGCAATGTGTCCAAGCCCCCCACAATTATAACACTTGATCTGTTTCCCTTGCCCCTGATTGGCATTCCCTGCTCTATTCTGCATATAACCTCGACCCATGTTTCTACCAGCTCTCCCTTGCACATTCTGAACCACAATTTTCCCATCCTCCACCATTGCTAGATTGCGTGGGTTGGAAGAATTCCTTAACTGATTGTTGGTCTGTGGGAGTGATGCTTGAAACTGTTGAACCAGTAGAGATACTTGATTGGTGAGGTTGTCAATCATTTTGTCGGTCTGAGAGTAGCCTGAGTCAAGTTGAGAACTCATAGCAGGTACTTGTGAGTGAAGTTGGTGATAGCTTGGATTTGATGATGATTGGATTGTTGGTTGTACATTTGTCATGAACGCCAGTGGATCATTTGTAGTTGAAGGATTAAACTTTTCTCTCAGCACCCGATCATATACAGCATGTTTCTCATGTTGTTGCAGGTAAGCATACAGCTGCTCATAGTTAGTATCCCTTAAACCTTTGTTGAGTTTGACAGCAGTAACAAATCTGTCCCATTCAGGAGTCATGTTGTTCACAAACTTTGAGTTAAGTTGGATATTGGGCATAGTCATTCTGATCATCCTCATATCATTCACCAACTTATGAAATCTCACATAGTAATCTGTGATATTCTCTTCTGGGTTCATTTTGAAATGCTCGAACTCATCATACAGCTGTGACTCACGATCTTCCTTTGTGAGTTCTGACCCTGCCAACAACATTTTAACGTTGTCCCACACAGCCTTGGCTTCAGTGTTGAAATTGATGAGCTTGTATACATCCTTTGGAAGACCTTGAATGACTATGTTTGAGGCTCTAATATCAGCATCATACCTCTTCTTTTCTTCTTTATTAAGATCATTGTAGTTTCTAGGTCTGTCGATGCCCCAAGTCACAGTCCCATCTTCACCAGTTGTAACAACGTCTCTGGTGGTACCCATCTGATAAGGTCCTTCGTCAATTGACTTAAGAATGTTAACACCATTATCTTTTCCCAAGCAGTAAAGTCTTATTCATTGTGCCCAAGACTCATAATCCGTCCTATCTAGCATAGGTGGACGAGTGTCAGATCCTGCTGCTTGAATATCATCTGATGATGTACTTGATGTGGTAGCCATAGTAACTACGGGATTTTACAGATCTTGTGATTTAACCGAGAAATTGAATCTTTCGCGGGAATTTCTAAAATCACCAAGACACAAACCGCATACAAGTCTGATAGACAAACCGAGTATACACAAGCCGACTACACACTGCGGAGACAACTCAAGTAGACACAAACCGAGTGCACGCTGCTGGAACAAACCGAGTAGATACAAACCGAGTAAATTCCTCAGAGACAAACCGAGTCTACACAAACCGAGTACACACTAGAGGGACAAATCGAGTAGACACAAATCGAGTAAATTCCTCAGAGACAAACCGAGTCTACACAAACCGAGTACGCGCTGGAGGGACAAATCGAGTAGGTACAAACCGAGTAAATTCCTCAGAGACAAACCGAGTCTACACAAACCGAGTACGCGCTGGAGGGACAAATCGAGTAGGTACAAACCGAGTAAATTCCTCAGAGACAAACCGAGTCTACACAAACCGAGTACGTGCAGCAGGGACAAACCGAGTAGACACAAACTCCCAAGCACGTCGCTTTCACTGCCTTTTGTCTTTTTGCCTAAACAAGTAATAGGACAAACCGTATCAACGAATTGACACAAATCGAGTCCAAGAATACGTCCCAATGACACAAACCGCTGCCAAGAACACTACAACAAATACCCACGAATTGCTCTAAAATCACCACACCGTTCTTAGATCTGTGAATCCAAACACCAAATACCACTCTAATACTATTCTTAAGCTAGAAAGTACAAGGTACAACAACTTCTAATCACTAAACAAAGCACAAAATGAAATTTATGCTACTAATCAATTCGAACCAAAAAAAACTCAAAAACTACAAATCGAACCAAAAAAAACCTCAAAAACTACACAAATCCGTGAATACCAACTCTCATGGACCTAACCATGGCTCTTGATACCAATTGTAGGGTATTCACAATGCAAGAAACACTAGTTTGAGGCTTGGTTATGGATCGATTGAACAAGAAGCTAGAGAGAGGTAGGAGAGTTAGGGAGCCTTTGTAGAGAGAGAAATAAGATGATATTAGATTAACATGAAAGGTCCAACCCTTCCCATGGGTGGGAAGGGAGTATTTATAGTATTACATAATATGTCCCTAGTGGACTGTGGAGCGAGCTGACAGAGGGTAAAGACCCGACCCACTCCACAATACTAATTAATAACTAAACTACTAATAATATTACTGATAATCCTACGAGCTATGATGATCTAATAAGTACTCGGGGTGACCGAGTCTTCAGCTGAATATTCATATTCCTAACAAACTAAAATACAACACAACCTGTCAAGGTGTACAGACCATGTACGACTTCCCAAACCATGCATGCGTGACCCATACGTACAAACCCACTCACCATGCTTATATCTTTCCATGCATATAGGCTTCATGTATAAATCCCTCTAGTATATTACTAATAAACTATTTAAAAAATATAAATAAAGTTTCCATAAAGTTCAGTGGTTTACTTATATGTGAATTACGCTATGACTCGTCGAACATTAAGACATTTCAGTTCAAATTCCATTATAAATTTACAACCCTTCCCACAATTCATACATGAAAGCACCAACCAAGTTCCATCCTGACTTAACCATATTCGAAAGAAAAAACAAAGCATGCACACGGCACACACACCTTATTCTTTACATCTGATTCGTAATCTGTTTAAGCGAGACAACATCGATACACAACATCACACGACATGGTTCGACTCTCCTATAGCATGCAACGAAGTCAAGGTACAAACTACAGCCCTATGCCCTCGTTAGACTATTATTTGAGACCAAAACTCACACACGAGACGACATTATCGCGAGACCAGACCATGTTACATCAAGGCAGAAACAATCACACAACCCTACTACCACTTGATTCACGTATAACAAGCCAACATCAAACAAGAAGAACACACTCATACGAATACACATATGTGTTTATACGTTTTATGATTTTATATGACAAGTTATCTTCATTCGTATGTCTATATTAACGACCACATATATGTTAGTTTTTTTTTCTTAATAATACCAGTAGTATAACACAAGAACGATTAAAGATTACCTCAAGCCGATTATGAGGACAAATCAAGAAACCAAAATAACACTTTCAAATCGAATACCACGATCATACCGAAGCTTCAAAACCAAAGGGTTCCGATCATTACTTTTCTTAAAACCCTACGTACTATTTGGATCTTGAGAGAAATTATAGGCTGCCGTCTCTTTTATGTATTTGTTTAGGGATTGTGTGAGAGTGGAATCATGAGAATTTGTTTGTGATATATGACAAATGAGGGGATTTATCATTTAGTGATGTCGTGAATTATGGGAGGATTAGTAGGGAAAATTAGTCTCTTTCCATTTTCAAATATTAATCATATCTTCAATATGTGGGGATGTGTACAAGAATGAAATGTAATTGGACCCTATAACTTTTTAAACATGTGACCTATTTACTCAAAGTGTAGTGTGTAATTTTTTTTATTTGTAACTTAAGTTAAGATTCGTATTTCGTAGTTTTACTTTCGTATCATATAGTTTAACTTAGTCAAATGCTCAAAGACTTTAGGTTTTGTTCGTATTCAAAGTTCAAATGTCATTTCGGATTTTAGGTTGTTATAATTCTTCCCATCTAAAAAAAAAATTCGTCCTCGAAATTGAATTCGTAAAATTTAGACGGAGACTTAACAATTCACGAAAAGGAAAAAAAGTAATTAGCCTCACGCCCGGAGAGGTTCTTCCAAAAGAATCTTCACAACGGAATAGTTTTATTTCTCATGACTCAATCCCGACAAACTAGGATAGCCCCATGCTCTCCACAGAAAACAAATTATAACAAATTTGATCCAACGAATACAAAGCAAATACGTAACAGATGACGGTTGTGATCTCACAAAGAGACACATGAAACACATATACACATAAGGTAAATACGGAGATAGTGCTAAGCGTTAAGAAAATTTCATCAACTCTATCCAGATTCTGAACAGACTAAGGAACTTGCTAATAATCAGAGAGGCACATATCGAATCATCAACCGTATCAAGAGTTTCATAAAGGTATGGGTAACCTATTCGTACTGACGATCAACTAAGTATCAAACGTATCAGAAAGCGTAATGAATAGGTAGGATAATCGTACGGATAAGAACAAATCTAAGGACTAACGTATCGCGAACTAAATCTTCCTTATGTGCCACAACGTCTAACGCTTCTGTACGGGGACACCATACGGAACACACAATTTTTTGTCTAAAGTTTCAATATTTTTCTTCCACCATGATAACTAATCCATTAGTCACTGAATCAACTCTGGACCTTTAATAAGTAACTCTCCGACTAAATTTAACCCAAACGTGCTCCACCTCTCCATTCATACAAAACTCCAAAAGGAACACTCTTGTCACATGCATGCCATCTATCTTATTGAGCAAACACAACCAAAACTAACACTTGTCATATTTCCTACTCAACACATCATCCAAGCTCGAATAGTTGTTCTACTTATCCATCAGTCTAGAGGTGCAAAGCATTACTAATCTTGAGTCTGGTTCCTCAAGCCTTCAGTAGCTCTTCTTAGGAATGTGAAGTAGATACGCGAAATCTCTGGCATGATCACTGTAGGTGCGCCATGTAGCTTGAATAATCTTCTGCTGAAATAAAATTTTGCCAATCTTCCAAGTGAGCCGAACTAGTCAAACAACCCACTACAACTCAATTCGTGTTGTCCCTCCTAAATGTGCGCGGAAATCCCGTTACAAAGTCCATGAAGATTAAATCCCACTTCCACCTAAGAATATCGAAACTGAGGAAAACCACTTGTACGCTGAGGCTGAATCTTAACCTGTTGACATGTTAAACACTTCGCCACCACTGTAGTTACAATCATCTTCATACCATTCCATCAAAATTCTGCTTCAAGTCTTTATACATATCAGTACAACTAAGATAAATAGAGCAATTAGAACTGTGTGCTTCAATAAAAAACTGCTTCCTTCCAGTCTTCTAACACATATCATATTCCACCGTCTTGCTCCTCAGCTTCTTCGTGCCTGTCACAAATCACCCCCAAGTCCTGCGTCGGATAGTTCACCTCATACGGTTCTTACTGTGCTGATGCATAACCAATACTCTTCCCGTGTTGCATAAGGCCATAACTAAGTCTCCTTCTTTAGTAGAAACAAATCTCTTTTCAGCTTCTCAAGATTCTCCTCTCATTCTTCATCCCAACCAAAATTTACTCTTCAAGAATATTACCTAGAGCTTCTTCTGACGTAGAAATTTCAACGCAAATACTAAAATGATCCTCGTGTTTCTCCTTCATCTCTGAATACACCAAGATGTCATACTATGAAAATTTGTCCAAATATTCATGAAAGACACGATTCATCAAGTTCATAGGAACAGTTGGAGCAATAGCCAATACGATTGGCATCACAATACTCATAGAGATCAAAAAGAATACGGAAAAGCAATTCTAGGAACATCTCGCTCCTTTAAACGTAACTGAAAAAATAATCAGATCTAAAATTCATCATTGGGAAAACTTCGCACTCTGGAGTTGATTAATCAAATCGTCGATTCGAGGTAACGGATAACGGTTCTAACCACAATACTATTCAGCTTCCCGAGATCACCACACAACTTCATGCTATCATCATCCTTCTTCATGAATACAATTGGAGTACACCACGGATACACACTAAGACGTATAAAACCACTTTCTAAAAGCTGGTACTTCAATTCTTTCCATTCAACCGATGTCGTAAGATATGGAGTTTCAGAATTAGGAAAAACGTTGCTCTTATACGGATAGAGTTTCTGAATCAACCAACTTACTGATCTCAGGCACTGCTCAAGATCTCCTATGATCCCAATAAGTTCTAGTTATATGATGTAACTATTATCACGTTGGCTAGGCGTCATAATACTTGCATCATATACACATGCCTTTATTGTAATCACAGTCTACCTCGAGTCGTGACTAAACAAATTCTCATAACCAGATCAAAACAAATTCATACTCAGATGGAAATCTTGATAATTCATTAAGGAATACATTACGAAAATTTCAAGCAACTAAATGACTCTCGAGGCGAGTCTCATCAAACGAAGTATCTTCACAACCGCGACGGATTAACGTACGAGTTCTTAAAACAAAGGTGATCATAATTGTTTACCAGGTTGGGAACCATGGTACAGAATTTTGAGTTTCTCAAATCGCCAAAGATGACAAATTTAATATGACTGTTGTTAGCATCTCGATGCTCAGTCAACAAATCCATATTCAGAATAATATCGAACCAAACATTCCCAAAGGAAACAGATTAGCATAACAAAACTTATCTTCAAATATCCTCAATACGTACTGGACAATTCCGATACTCGTGACGGATAATCACAAGATTTCTTATAGGAATAGAAATAAGCATAGCAGATTCTAATAGTGCAGAGGGAACCTTAATATGCTTAGCGAAAGCAAGGGAAACCACAGAATGTGTCAAACACATCGGATTCATACATATACGAATTCTTTGAACAAACGAAAAGGTATCTAAACGAATCATAAACGAATCGGAGATCGAATTTCGAAAGAATGCGGTCAAATCAGAAAGTGAAACCTGTAAGGCATTACTACAAAAGTCTCAAAGCATTCTAAACTTATGTTGCGTATCTTGCTAAATTTTCTAAATCTCTGGAACGAATAATCTTATAAAGGCTTAGCTAAAATCAGAGGCATAAATCAGAGTGATGTGGAAGAAAGATATCTAACAAACGCCTTATCGCATAATCTACCCAATCCTTACCAGTCATACTAAAGTTTTCTGCAGGGGAAACCTAAGGCAAAACTTCAAGGGTCATTTCATAAGCTCCTATAGTGCAAACCTAAGGGTCCAAATCTTCACAGGCCATAACTTATGTACTACAAGTCACAGCCGGGGCTCTGATACCATAATTGTAACACCCCAACCCGACAAGGGTCACAATGCCACATTATGGTGTCAATAAGAATATACAAACGCAAGCGGAAGACTTATAAACATAATCGTTACAAAGGTTCAAAATGAAACTAAGGACATACTAAATCTACATCATACTGACTATCAACTGGAATACAAATCTGAATCAAATCTAAATGGTGGATAACTCCCAAGTCTAATCCAAATGCAAATGGGATCTATCGTCAGGGTGGTCCACTAAAAGCTCCTATGCACTCTTCACTAAATCCCCAGCTTCCAACCTAAACCTTCCGCAGGAAAAGAAATGCGGCTGAGCTTAAAAAGCCTAGTGAACAAATATATATATATATATATATATATATATATATATATATATATATATATATATATATATATATATATATATATATATATACAAAGCAGAAAGGTAATAAGCATAAGTAAACGAATATGAATCAAATGGATCAAATACATAAATATCATGAGTTAGAATAGCACTAAGAATCAAATAAGAACGGCAACGAACACGTCCAAATGAGCCGCTTGAATGGACTAAAGAAACCTAACGGATAGCCACGAGCCTGTCTAAACAAGCCACTCGAATAGACCACATAATCACATCATCCAACAAATCCTAATGTATAAGGAGGGGAGACCTCTCAAGTACAAGAAGTGAGAGGGGTGCACGGCACGCACAAACCAATCACTAAGTCACATCATAATCACACCAATCACAACAATCACACCAAACTTATACCAAGGATGCATCCATACATGTTGGGCTACAAAGTACTGCTCGATAGAAGTCAAAGTACTGCTCATGTTCTAAAGAAGTCAAAGTACTGCTAAAGATAAAGGACTGATATGCAAATACGTTTAAGGATTAATGTGTAATTCTAGAATGTTCTTAGAGTTATTATTAGATTATAATTAGAATTACTTGTCGTTCAAGTATTGTAAACCGACTAGGGTTTTCCTTGTGCCTATAAAAGGACCCCTAGGTTGGCATTAGAGATAAGAGATTAGAGAAAAGTATTAGTAGATTATTAGAGTATTAGTGTTTAGATTTTGTTAGTGAATCTGTGTAAAGTAAGCAGGTTCAAGGTTTAATATAATCAAAGTTTTGTGTTAATTCTTCTTAGCTTTGTTGAAGTAGATTCCGCATACTTAGCAAAGTATATCAGTGTTTCACCATTAACAGTTTTGGATTTATCCAAGGTTGTTAAACCTTAAACAAGCTACAAGTTAGTTTGGTCAGAGTGTATCGATCCAACAAGTGGTATCAGAGCTTGTGTGGAGACTCTGATTAAGAAGAAACCCTTAAAACCGATTTAACAACAAACCCTAAACGATGACGACTGAAGCTGCACCAATCCCATCCATCACCTCACTCAGAATTCCTATCATCAAGAAGGGAGAATATGATCTCTGGAGCATGAAGATGAGGCAGTACCTTGCTATTACAGACCATGCTCTATGGGATGTGATTGTCAATGGTAATGTTGTTCTTGATGAACCTGTAGCAGTTGAAGGACAACCTAAACCACCTCAACCAACCTTGCCAGCAGCTACAAAGAGAAATCAAGATAAGGCTCTCAACATACTGTTGTCTGCTATTCCTGATGGTCACCTACTAAAGTTTCATGATGCTAAGGATGCAAAGCAATTGTGGGCTGCGATCAAGACAAGATTTGGAGGTAATGATGCTTCAAAGAAGATGCATAGAAACTTGTTGAAGCAACAGTTTGAAACTTTCACTGTTGATGAAAGAGAAGGTCTTGATGCTGCCTATGACAGATTTCAAAATCTACTTAGTATGCTAGAGCTGTATGGAGCAGAGGTATCTGTTGAAGATGCAAACTTGAAGTTCTTAAGGAGTTTTCCATCTGTCTGGCATGTGGTTGCTACTATGATTAGAGGACAACCTGGATTGGAATCTATGGACTTTGATGATCTCTACAACAATTTGAAGGTGTACGAGCAAGAGATGAATGGTCAAAGTTCTCAGAAAACTCACAACATAGCTTTTGTATCTTCTGAAAACAGAAGCAGTACTTCTACTAAAAGTACTGCTTATCCTTCTCAAAGTACTGTTGGTGATACACAGCATGTTTGCACAACCACAACTACCCCCAACCCATCACCAACAAACAACACCAATTCTGATGATGTTGTATGTTCCTTCTTTGCTCAACAAGCCACTTTACCTGTTACCTATCAAGAAGACTTGTTGCAGATTGAAGAAGATGCTTTAGAGGAGATTGACATCAGATGGCAAGTAGCCATGATCACTGCAAGGATCAAGAAGTTCATGAACAAGACAGGAAGGGGAATTGATTTCAAAGCCAAATAGGGTATCACTTTTGACAAATCCAAGATTGAATGTTTCAATTGTCAAAAGCTTGGACACTTTGCAAGGGAATGTAAGTTTGCAAAATATCAAGCAAACAGGATGATTGAACAACCCAAGGTTGAAAGAAAGGAGGTTCCTATTACTGAATCACAACCAAAAGCTTTGGTGGCTCAAGAAAATCTAGCTGAGATTGACTGGAGCAGTGAATTTGATGATGAACCAGTAACCTATTCTATGGTTGCAATGGAAGAGTTTGATTGGAGCACAACTTTTGATGAGGAACCAGGATATGCTGCTTTGGAATCAAGAGATGGTCTTGGAAGCTTTGACTGGAGCATGGAGGATGAAGATGAACCTGTTCAGATTGCTATGGTAGCTACTTCACCAAGTTCATCCAATGTCTCTGAGGTATGCTCTAAGTGTAATGATATGTATCAAAAGTTGCTTAAAGAATATGTGACTGAAAGAGATAATTGTAGAACAGCTAGGTCTGAGGTAGCTGGTTATCAATTAACTTTAGAGTCCATGGAAGCCAAAATATTAACACATGAAAATAATGAAATGGCTTGGGGAGAAAAATATGAGCAACAAGATTACCAATTAAAATTAAGTGAATGGAAGTTAGGATGTAAGGTGTCTGAATTAGAAAAGATTACTAAGGAAAGAGATGCTTTGTTAGAAAAACTTGGTAGTATTAAACAGGCTGGTCTATCACATGTTCAATTTGTTGAAAAACAAAGAATAATAAACAGTAGAGCTGGACTAGGTTATGGTGCTGAGAATAGTAGTTTAGATGAGACCCCACCTAGTGATAAGGAAGAGATTCCACCTAGTGATGATGAACTTACTAGCTCAGAAGAAAACACATCTAGGAATGAGGAACCAATTAGTGAATCACCTCATGAGTTTAAGAAAGATAAGGAGTACCACTCAGTTCCTCCACCCACTGGTAAGTTTCAACCACTTAGGACAGATGTGTCTCGTTATGGTGTAGACAACCTAGAGTTTAGGAAGAAGATTACTGGTCAATCTAGTTCGAAGAAACCCAAAGATGATTTTCAAAGGGATAATGATCAAAAGTTTCCTACAGCCTTTCAAAAACAAGCAGTACCTCCAAAATCTTTTCAAAGCACTGCTAGACATTCAGCAGTACCTCCAAGAGAAACTTTTCAAAATACTGCTAACTATAGGAAACCTTTTAATCATAGAAGAGGATTTGGGAATATGGAGAGAAAATTATGTTATGTATGCTATAGTCCTGATCATTTGATTAAGCACTGTGACTTACACTCAGAATATTTAGGTCAGTTCCCAAAGAATAGACCTGCCACCCATAAGCCAAGGGAAACTAGACCAGTTTGGAATCACTCAAATAGGGTTAACCATAGTAATTTCTCTAAAGACTATAGGTACCCTCACCAGAAAATATCTTTTTCAAAACCATCAGTACCCTCAAGTACTGATAAGTCTAAGGATTCTCAAGCAGTACCCTCTAAAAGTACTGATAAGTTTTCACCCAATCATGGTACTGCTAACACTTTTTCACATGAAAGACCTAAGAGATTCACTTCATATAGATCTAAAAGGTTTTACACCTCAAGCAGAGTACCTAGGTCAGAGAAACCTAAAGTCAAACGAAATTGGGTTAAGAATGAAAGTACTGATGGGGAACAAGCAGTACTTTCATCAGATAAGGGTAAAACAGGGAGTGTTGTTGATAATACAACACAGGACATGGGACCAACGCAAATAATCATTGACCATGCCTTTAAAGCCGGTGGAGATTACATACTAAAGGAATTCAAGTATGTCACTCCACAAGGGGAACACAAGTCAGTAATGGCTTGGGTTCCTAAAAGAAACTAACCCTTTTCTTTTACTGTGCAGGGCAACCCAGAGGAGGAGCTTAAAGATCATATTATTGTTGATAGTGGTTGCTCTGGCAGCATAACAGGGGACAAGGAGATCCTGTCAGATTTTAAGGCATATTATGGAGGAAGAGTAGCATTTGGTAATGATCCTGATGGAGGGAGAATCACTGGCAAAGGAACCATCAAGGCTGGATGTATTGATTTTGAGAATGTTAGATATGTGAAGGAGCTCAAGTTCAATCTTTTTTCAGTATCTCAGATTTGTGACAAGAAGTACCCCATTCTGTTTACTGATACAGAATGTCTCATTCTCTCTCCTGAGTTCAAGTTTGTTGATGATCACTTGGTAACATTGAAAGTACCAAGAACCAATGATGTGTACAGTTTAGACTTAAAGAGTCTCAATTCTGCTGGAAGAGCAACATGCTTAGTAGCCAAGGCATCATTGGAAGAAGCACATCTATGGCATAGAAGACTAGGTCATGTAAATTTCAAGAACATCAACAAGCTGGTCAAAGGGAATTTAGTTAGAGGTTTACCTTCCAAAACATTCAAGACTGATCATTCATGTTTGGCTTGCAAGAAGGGTAAACAACATAAAGCTTCATGTAAGAAGCTTGGGGAAAGAGATATTAGAGAACCTTTAGAGTTGCTACACATGGATCTGTTTGGACCAGTTTCAGTAGAAAGTTTAAACAAGAAGAAGTACTGCTTGGTTGTGACAGATGATTGTAGCAGATTTAGTTGGGTCTTTTTCTTGGGATTCAAAGATGAAACCTTTGATGCTATCCATGACCTGATAGTAGCCCTTGAAAATCAATTGAGACTCAAAGTAAGAGGTATTAGATGTGATAATGGAACAGAATTCAAGAACAAGCATATGGATGAATTCTGTGCCAAGAAAGGGATCAAGAGAGAGTTTAGCATTGCTAGAACACCACAGCAGAATGGTGTTGCAGAAAGAAAGAACAGGACTTTGATAGAAGCAGCTAGAACAATGCTTGCAGATTCACAATTACCTATTCTCTTTTGGGCTGAAGCTATAAGTACTGCTTGCTATGTTTTAAATAGAGTATCAGTTACTAAACCTCAGATGAAGACACCATATGAGCTGCTCATGGGAAAGAAACCAAACATTCGTTTTCTAAAACCTTTTGGCTGTTCTCTGACTATTCTAAATACCATTGATTCTCTGGGAAAATTTGATGGTAAGTCAGATGAAGGATATCTATTGGGTTACTGTACAAATAGCAAAGGTTTTAGAGTATATAACAGGAGTACCAAAAGGGTTCAAGATTGTCTTCATGTTGAATTTTTGGAAGATAAAGAATCTCAGAAAGGAAAAGGTCCTGATTGGATGTTTGATCTTGATCTCAAGTTCACTCCATCTATGAATTATGTGCCTGTTAGAGAAGAGAATCAGGCTAATCACAAAGAAGATGATTCACAGTACATTGTTCATGGAGTCAATGTTAGACCAGAAGATGTTCCTGACAAAGAACCTGAAGTTACTGATAAGGAACAAAGTACTGCTCAACCAACCATCACAGTATCTGATGAAGATCAAGCCATACAAGATGAACTTAATAGGATGCTTTTTCAAGAAACTATAGCAAAATCCTATGAAGATGAACAAAGGAGGGCTTATGATGCTGCAAAGAAACAGGGTAAATTCAAGGATACTGCTCACAATACTTTTGATCAAAGTACTGATGATCCATTTGATAGTACTTCTAGTGTCTTAGAACCTTCACATTGGAGCAATGATGATGATTCCAATGTTGATGATGATGCTTTGGATAATGCTAACATTCCTGGGTTAGAAGAAATTGATGATGAGCTTAATCAAGAAGGTATTTTCTCAACCAATGAAGAACCTGATGTTACTAATTTGGAATCTGATCTTCCAGTTCCACCAACTCCTACATTGAGAGTTCATAAAGCTCATCCTTAAAGCAACATTATTGGATCACCCTCTTCAGGAGTGGTTACAAGAAACAAAGTTAAAGGTCTCTCTAAGCAACATACTGCTTTACTTAGCTTTGTTTACAAATAAAACAGGATGAATCACAAGGATCAACAAACATGCCTATTTGCTTGTTTTCTATCTCAAGATGAACCCAAGAAGGTAGCTCAAGCTTTAGCTGATGAAAGTTGGGTTGAAGCCATGCAAGAGGAGCTTCTACAATTCAAGCTTCCAGAAGTCTGGGTATTATGTGATCTACCAGATGGCAAGAGAGACATTGGTACAAGATAGGTTTTCAGAATCAAAAGAGATGAAAGAGGGAATGTTATAAAAAATAAAGCTAGATTGGTTGCACAAGGATATCGCCAAGAAGAAGGAGTGGACTATGATGAAGTGTTTGCTCTTGTTGCAAGGATAGAGGCAATAAGGTTATTTCTTGCCTTTGCATCATACATGGGATTTCCTGTCTACCAAATGGATGTGAAAAGTGCTTTCCTTTATGGCACAATTTCTGAGGAAGTTTATGTTAAACAACCTCCTGGTTTTGAGGATCCTGCACATCCAAACAAAGTCTACAAGGTGATCAAGGCGCTGTATGGCCTTCATCAAGCTCCCAGAGCTTGGTATGAGAGACTCTCTACTTTTCTATTACAACATGGTTACAGGAGAGGAGCAATTGATAAGACTTTGTTTATCAAAAGAGATAAGAAGGACATTATGTTAGTTCAAGTCTATGTGGATGATATTATCTTTGGAGCCACAAAGAAGTCTATGGTAAAAGATTTTGAAGACCTTATGCAGCGGGAGTTTCAAATGAGTTCTATGGGAGAATTAACTTTCTTTTTGGGGCTTCAAGTTAGACACACAAGAGATGGAATCTTCATTAATCAAGAAAAGTATGTTGAAGACATACTTAAAAGATTTGACCTTCCAACTGTCAAGCCTGCCACCACACCAATTGACCACAACAAACCATTAGGAAAGGATGAAGCTGGACAAGCTGTGGATGTAAAGATTTACAGATCTATGATTGGTTGTCTTATGTACTTAACTGCATCAAGACCTGACATCATGTTTGCTGTATGCTTATGTGCAAGATATCAGGTTACACCCAAGGTTTCTCATATGTATGCAGTCAAGAGGATTTTTCGATATCTCAAGCATCAACCAAAGTTAGGATTATGGTATCCTAAGGAGTCAACTTTTCACTTAGAAGCTTTTTCAGATAGTGATTATGCAGGAGATAATTATGATAGAAGATCAACCTCTGGTGGATGTCAATATCTTGGGAGAAGATTAGTCTCATGGCAATGTAAGAAGCAAACAATTGCAGCAACCTCCTCTACTGAAGCAGAATATGTTGCTGCTGTAAGCTGCTGTGGACAAGTTTTGTGGATGCAGAATCAACTCTTGGATTATGGATACAACTTCAAGAATACTCCTATCAACATTGATAATGAGAGTACCATTTGTATTGTGAAGAATCCAGTTTATCACTCCAAGACCAAGCATATTCAAATTAGGCATCACTTCATTCGAGATTGTTATGAGCACAGGCTTATAAATGTGGTTAAAGTTCACACAGATGATAATGTAGCTGATCTACTCACTAAGGGATTTGATGTTTCAAGATTCAACCACTTAGTTGTGAGCATTGGGATGATTAACTTCTAGGCTACATTTGAGGGGAGGTTTTCGTATTAGTTAGGATACTTTCTTTCAGTTCTTATTGAGAGTATTGGATTTTTAGTTTATTTTAGTTCCTATGTTGTATTTAAGGGGAGGCAACATAGTTATTAGTTAGAAGGTTATGGATAAGAAGATGGAAAGTACTGATTTGTCATACAAAGTACTGGTCCAGCAAAGTACTGCTTCAACGTACTGCTTTGAAGAGTATTGGTTAGGTGGACGTACTGCTTACGTGGAAGTACTGTTCCAACGGTCAAATATGTGGGGTTACAGTTAATTAATTCCTTTGGAAGGAGGTACAAGCCAAATACAACGGTAACACTATTACTTAGGCTTTGCTTTTTTTTAATCTTACCCATATTTACCCTATCCCATTATACCGATTTTCACTCTCCACTTTACTCTTATCCATCCATTTATTCATTCGGTATCTACGATTCTAATAGCCATTTACCTTTGCTTAACACATACTTTCCCCTTTTACAATCAATGGCTACTCGTGATTTCTGTTCTAAGCATAACATGGTCGCGAACTTGGATAAAACGGCAAAGAATGTTGATTTTCATGCGATAATTGATTTCTTGACTGGGTCATCAATCGATTATGCTATTTTGGTAAACCCTGATGTAATTAGACCATGGATTCAACAGTTTTGGTCTACTGCTACGTCTGAAGAACAAGATGGTGTTCCTTTTATTCGTGCTAATGTTGCTGGTCGCGCAATTAGGATTACTGAATCTTCGATTAGGGATGATTTGCAATTTAATGATGCAGGGAGTGCTATTCGTTTTGACAGACGAGAGATTTGGGATACACTCAGGGATATTGGGTATGAAGGTGTTCTCACCATTCTTACTTTTCAGAAGCCATTATTTAGTCCTCATTGGAAATATCTCATACATGTTCTACTTCACTGCTTGAGTCCTAAGAGTACTTCATGGGAGCAGTTTGGTCAGAACATTGCTTCTGCATTGGTGGGTTTAGTTACAAATCGCCCTTTCAACTTTTCAAGGATGATTTTTGATGGAATGCTCTCACACATCACCAATGGTTCACCATTCTTGATGTACCCAAGGTTTATTCAGGTATTTCTAAACAAACAACTTGAGGGTATTTCTAAACCACAAAGTTTTCTACCTACAGTCACACTTCCACCAAAGGTGTTTACATTCATTGCTAAGAAGAGCATCAAGTTCTCTGGAAGAAATACACATTTGACAGCTCATATATTGGAAGTTGCACAAGCAGTTAGGGATGCAGAGCAAGAGCCTGAACAAGAGCAAGAGGAATCTTCTGCCTCAGCAATTAGAGAGCAACCAGCTTCAAGAGAAGATAGTGCTTCTGAACATACTGCTTCTCAACATACTGTTTCTTCTCCACAAAGTGCTGCTCAGGAGAATTCACCTCCAGATGTGACTCCATCACCAACTCCCAATGATTTTGCTTCCACAGATAGGCATCAATCATCTGAAGAAGTTGAGGAAGTGGTTGAGGATGTCTTGACCAACTATGAATTATCTAGGGAATTAAGGAGGCTCAAGAAGATCACTGATGATCAAGCTGATCAGATATTGGATTTGACAAGAAAGTTCAGACGATTAAAGAAGTTTGTTTGGCCTTTAGTAAAGCACCACAGGTTGTGGGTCAAGTCACAAAGGAAGACTGGTCAACACTCACAGAAGTCTAAATCAAAGAAGAGAAAGATTCCCAAGCAATCTTCATTCCAATTGGGGAGGAATTTAGAGAATTTGAATGAAGATACTGAGTTCAATGAAGATACTGGGCTTCATTATGATACACCACTTGAAGATATTCCTCATGAAGATACTGTTGAGAGGAAAAGTGATGAAACAGAGCAGATAAACATTGAAGATGCTACTGTTGAAGTAGAAAGTGGTGATACTGAGGAAGTGGATTTGGAAAGTACTGATGTTGAAAGTACTGCTCTTCAAGGTACTGCTCATCAAGGAACTATTACACCAAGGACTTTGGATTTTGAGGAAGATGTTGGTCCTTCAAGTCAAGTTCAAGAGGAAGTTGGCCCTTCTAATCCAGTTCAACAGGAAGAAGAAGTTCGAAAACATACTGAAAGTGATGATGAGACAATTGCTGACATCATGTTGAATATGGCTAGACCAAGAGGCATAAGTATTGTTGATGTTGAACAACAACCTCATACTTCTTCTCAACCTACACAGGAATTAGATCCAAAAGACAAAGGTAAAGGGATCATGGTAGAAACTAAGAAGAAGAAGCTTACCTTGAAAGAACTAAGAGCTATTCAGGATGCTAAAAATGAGGAAGCTGCAAGGAAATTACAGGCTGAGATAGATGCTGAAGAGTCAAGGAAAGTTATCAAACCTAGAAAGCCACAAAGCAAAGCTCAAGAAAGAAATTTTATGATGGCTTATCTCAAAGGAAGAGGATATACAGGTTTGGTAAAATTAACACATACAGAGATGAAGGATTTGTATGATGCTGTTAGGGAAGCTTTAGAAAAAGATCTTGCAAGCATTATTTCATTTGAAGATAAGGAGCTTGAAGATAGCAGAAAGGAAAGAGTTGTTACAAGGAGCTCAAAGAGGAAAAGAACAACAACTGATGAAAAGTCATCAAAGAAGCTCAAGGATTCTATTGAATTAAGAGTAGACACAACTGATGAGCTAAGAAATTATTTAAGAGTTGTTGATTTTGAGCATCCAAAATCAGAAGATGTTGCAGACAAGAAGTCCAAGATTTCTACATTCTCAGTTGTAGAATCACAAGAAGGGGACTACTTGATATTTCATAGACAAGATGGAAGTTTTAGAGTGTTCAATTTGTTATGGGATATACTACATCTGATAGATAGAGATGATCTGCTTCAGCTATATCTACAAGTGCAGACATATTTTGAACATATTCCACCACAAGGAGTGGGTTTGGTTCTGGTATGAGACCTCACAACCATCTGGGAAACAGAAGAGACAAGTGAAAGTGCTCTCTGGGAAAATCAAGAAGATTGGGAAATTAACAGATGGAGGTTCTTTGAATCAGTAGGAATACACGTTTTGGAGTTAGAGGATGGTACTATGATTCATATGCTAGCAGAACAAAGATATCCACTCACAAGGGATCTGATGATCAGAATGCTAGATTATGGAATGGAAGTGGAAGAAGAAAGTGAAACTGCATTGATGGTTATAAAATTGTTCATCAAGTGGACAACTGAAGCTGAAGATTGATGCATAACTACTGGTATGGTATTTATAATATAAATCTTTTGAAAAATAAGTGCTTTATTTAAAGTACTGCTAGTCAAACAGTACTTTCTCAAAGTACTGCTTGTAGCATGAAACCAGTAAAGTTTTTTTTTATAAAATCAATGATTTTTGAAAAAGTGCAAAAACATTTTGAAGCACAAAAGATTTAAACAACAACAAATGGTATTCAACTCACCATGTTTAAGTAAACAAGAAAGAGTTTGACTCATCATGAGGGTACGGCTCTGATGTGATTATCAAATCCGTTTTTAGTTGACAATTTACTAAAAATTGTATGGTTTTCAACTCACCATATCTATGTTAGTGAAGAGTTGGCTAGCCTACAAGATAATGGCTTGTAGTAAAGGCTGTGGAAAACCATTGTATGGTAATTAGTTCACCATGGTAGTGATTGTACTAAAAGAACTAGCTAGTCCAAAAGCAAACGGCTATTGGTAAAGACTAATCAAATCCGTTGATAGCTGATGATTTGCTAAAAATCATATGGTTATCAATGTACCATGGTTCTTAAACCTAAACATTGGCTACTCCAGAGTTAATGGCTTTGGTAAAGAGACATCAAAATCCATTAAGTTTTCAATGATTCACCTCTCACAGGAGTTAACACACCTGGAAGTGATGAGAATAGTATGAAACTTTTAAGATCTGATGTACCTATTGCCAATATGATGCTGAGTTGCTGAAAAGATCTGTTGCTGATAAAGATTGCAGTTAATGATTACTTTGATGATGACAAAACAAAGACATGAGACAGAAGTTAATGATACAGTCTTTCCTTGAAGATAAAGTGTTGAAGTTAAAGAAATACAAAGGAACTTGAAATCAAGCAAGTGGAATTCAAGTTAGGGGAGGATTGTTGGGCTACAAAGTACTGCTCGATAGAAGTCAAAGTACTGCTCATGTTCTAAAGAAGTCAAAGTACTGCTAAAGATAAAGGACTGATATGCAAATACGTTTAAGGATTAATGTGTAATTCTAGAATGTTCTTAGAGTTATTATTAGATTATAATTAGAATTACTTGTCGTTCAAGTATTGTAAACCGACTAGGGTTTTCCTTGTGCCTATAAAAGGACCCCTAGGTTGGCATTAGAGATACGATTAGAGATAAGAGATTAGAGAAAAGTATTAGTAGATTATTAGAGTATTAGTGTTTAGAGTTTGTTAGTGAATCTGTGTAAAGTAAGCAGGTTCAAGGTTTAATATAATCAAAGTTTTGTGTTAATTCTTCTTAGCTTTGTTGAAGTAGATTCCGCATACTTAGCAAAGTATATCAATGTTTCACCATTAACAGTTTTGGATTTATCCAAGGTTGTTAAACCTTAAACAAGCTACAAGTTAGTTTGGTCAGAGTGTATCGATCCAACAATACACCCCCCACAAACAAATCATATATGTACCATGTACTAGACAAGTATACACATATATCAAAATGGCCAAGAGATCTCATATTATATCATATCATAACAAATGGGGATGTCGTGGATCAATCACACCTCCACAGAAAGTGTCATGCCATTGGTGCCTCAATGACATGGCCATGGTACCTCCATGACTAGTTAGCTCGGGCAACAAAACAGAACAAATCACATCATATCATATCAGGTCATCATATCATATCTAAACAGAATGTATCAAACAGAACTGAATCATATCATAGCAATGAATATCGTAGCAAATGGATCATATCAAGGGAATCGTAGCAAAGGCTCATATCAATGGGATCATAGCAAAGTAATCGAATCAAAGTCAAGGATCAAAGAGTCATGAGATCAGAATCCTTATTGAGAAAGGATAGAATATCTGTACCTCAAACCGTAAATGAAACCATATCAGAAAACACAAGAATCGGAAGTTACTCCTTCTTCAGCGAATCTACACAAAATAGTGATCGCGTATTACTTATAAGCTCATTTTAAATCAGTTTACATATTTGGGGTTTCTTTCTATTTTTAGAAACTTTCCATTTTTAGTATCTTTCCAAATTTAGTAAGTTTTCTGAATTAGTAACTTTCCGAATTACTATGAAAATTTATTAAACTTAAAGCTTAATATTACTAATATCATAGTTTATAGTTGATTTTGACAATTTTTCAAAGATTAGTGTCTAATATGTCATTTTAGCAAGTTTAGGGTTAAATGTATAAATTATCAAAGTTTAGGGTTTATATTGTAATTAATTACATTAGTGATCAATTTAGGGTAAGTCACTAGGCACAACACACTTTAACTAAACCAAAACAACCCAACGTCTAATCCCTTTTACAAAACCAAATTCCAATATGTATATTTATATCTTTGTGGCTTCCAAGCCCCAAATGTAGTGACATGATTAAACTTGTTCTATGTTTGTTTTAGATGTGATTCGACACCAACATACACACAACCACACATGACTTGATCCAACCAAAACATAACACAACCTGTCAAGGTGTACAGACCATGTACGACTTCCCAAACCATGTATGCGTGACCCATACGTACAAACCCACTCACCTTGCTTATATCTTTCCATGCATATAGGCTTCGTGTATAAATCCCTCTAGTATATTACTAATAAACTATTTAAAATATATAAATAAAGTTTCCATAAAGTTCAGTGGTTTACTTATATGTGAATTACGCTATGACTCGTCGAACATTAAGACATTTAAGTTCAAATTCCATTATAAATTTACAACCCTTCCCACAATTCATACATGAAAGCACCAACCATGTTCCATCCTGACTTAATCATATTCGAAAGAAAAAAACAAAGCATGCACACGGCACACACAACTTATTCTTTACATCTGATTCGCAATCTGTTTAAGCGAGACAACATCGATACACAACATCTCGCGACATGGTTCGACTCTCCTATAGCATGCAACGAAGTCAAGGTACAAACTACAGCCCTATGCCCTCGTTAGACTATCATTTGAGACCAAAACTCACACACGAGACGACATTATCGTGAGACAAGACCATGTTATATCAAGGCAGAAACAATCACACAACCCTACTACCACTTGATTCACGTATAACAAGCCAACATCAAACAAGAAGAACACACCCATACGAATACACATATGTGTTTATACGTTTTATGATTTTATATGACAAGTTATCTTCATTCGTATGTCCATATTAACGACCACATATATGTTAGTTTTTTTTCTCTTAATAATACTAGTAGTATAACACAAGAACGATTAAAGATTACCTCAAGCCGATTATGAGGACGAATCAAGGAACCAAAAGAACACTTTCAAATCGAATACGACGATCAAACCGAAGCTTCAAAACCAAAGGGTTCCGATCATTACTTTGCTTAAAACCCTACGTACTATTTGGATCTTGAGAGAAATTATAGGCTGCCGTCTCTTTTATGTATTTGTTTAAGGATTGTGTGAGAGTAGAATCGTGAGAATTGGTTTGTGATACACGAAAAATGAGGGGATTTATCATTTAGGGATGACGTGAATAATGGGAGCTTTAGTAGGGAAAATTAGTCTATTTCCCTTTTCAAATATTAATCATATCTTCAATATGTAGGGTTGTGTACAAGAATGAAATGTAATTGGACCCTATAACTTTTTAAACGTTTGACATATTTACTCAAAGTGTAGTGTGTAAATTTTTTTATTTGTAACTTAAGTTAAGATTCGTATTTCGTAGTTTTACTTTCGTATCATATAGTTTAACTTAGTCAAATGCTCAAATACTTTAGGTTTTGTTCGTATTAAAAGTTCAAAAGTCATTTCAGATTTTAGGTCGTTATATTTACTACCCACCTGAAAACAACGTAATTGTTGCTAGGTATGGAGACTTCCTTGAAAGGGATCTCATATCTCAAGAATTCATTGGGAGAATTTATGATCTCAAATATGATGATGCGCATGATGTGTCGTTGCGGTTTAGCAGTTTTAATGCCTACTCAAGTTTTAAATTTATATTTAGCCGACTTATCAATAACACACACACTTAACGAGCAGTGTACCCGGTCAGTATGAATATAATGGTAAGTAGAGTGTCGATCACTAAGAGTGGAACGTATTATCTAGTTATTCTAATCAGTATTTTAATAAATTAAGTTAGCTATACAGCCTAATCTAACGCAAGGGGGGTTTCAGCCTGAGAGACTGGCACGATTTGGTTGCAACTAAATAATGAACTAAACCAATAGGCACGAATCAGCAAGTAGCACACACGTACACAGATAAATACTCGAGACAATAAGAGGGCTGTCCTTATGATAAGTAGTTTGTCACTTGTTTTATTGCTAGTGTTATATGAAGTGTATAGTTCGATGCAACGCACCGAGATTAAGTCCTTTCTCGTTGGTTCTAATCTTATCGGCGAGTAAACCCTTAATGATTACTTATGACTATCCCGTTTATCTTTCTCCTACTTTTCTACAGACCATAGAATACATAGGCATCTAATAAACAGGCGAGGGCAGAGGCATGGCGACCCGATCAACGCTCAGCTAGACACAGAGGTTATCAATGCACTAATAAAAGTCACCAATGACATCAACATATAAACTTTAATTAATGAGAAAGTAGTTTTAAGGGAGTGCAACCTTTCCGTTGTCACGTTACACAAGCCACCAATCTTGATGAATTAAAGTTTACTAACACAATAAAACAAAACTACTTAATGAATTAAACATATGCAGCACCTTCTTACAGCTCTTGTATCTTTGATTTGGGTGTGTCTTGTGCTGCTGCCTTGACTGAATTCGTCCTTGGTTTCTGGTCTTCGGTCTTTTGTTAAAACTTCGGAACTCGGAACTCGTCTGGTCTTTGGGGTATTTATAGTTTCTGTCTGAGGGTGAGATGCGGCGCATCTAAGGAGTAGATGCGGCGCATGTACTTAACTTCGCGTGGGGTCCAAGATTATAATATTCAGGAATATTCGTACACCGCCAGAAGATGCGGCGTATCTTCATATTTGGATGCGGCGCATGTCCTCTTGTATCTTGGATCGTATCTGGTGAGATCTTGATAGTGATGCGGCGCATGTAATGAGTGAGATGCGGCGCATCTGGAGCAGATTTGACTTGATCTTGTCCATTTCAGTAGACTCTTCACTTTATGCATGTTTTGCTCCATAATTAGTCTAAAATCGCCAAGTTTCACCAAATGCTTGTTTTCAACTGAGAATTACAAAAGTAAACGATTAAGTATCAATCCTCATACATAATATAGTAAAACAAGTCAAATTAATAGGATAAATGATAGTAATAAAATGTACTTATTTGAGTTCATCAATCTCAAATATGATCATGAAGATACATTACCTTCTGAAACACTAGCGAACTTCCTGTGGAACCTGAAAGTCTAGGTCCTCCACCTGAAGTAATTCCCACTCGTAGGTCTATAAGGACTACACATACTCCTGAACGTCTATGTCTTAACGTAGAAGTTGAGGAAAATATATTAGGGGATCTTGGAAAACCTGCTAATTATAAGGCTGCCATGAATGATCCTAAAAATGACAAATGGTTAGTTGTAATGAATGGGGAAATGCAATTCATGAGAGATAACGAAGTCTGGATTGAAGTAGACCTTCTTCCCAATGCTAAAGTCGTTGGAAGTAAGTGGCTCTTCAAGAAGAAAACTGACATGGATGGCAATGTACACACCTATAAGGCTCGTCTGGTAGCTAAAGGCTTTAGTCAAACCTACGGGATTGACTACGAGGAGACCTTTTCTCCTGTAGCAGACATTAGAGCTATTAGGATTCTCATAGCTATAGCAGCTTACTATGATTATGAGATTTGGCAGATGGATGTAAAAACCGCCTTCTTAAATGGTCGCCTAGATGAAGACATCTATATGGCGCAGCCTGAGGGGTTTGTGAATCCACAATTTCCAAACCGTGTATGCAAACTTCAAAGATCCATTTATGGATTGAAGCAAGTATCAAGGCAATGGAATAAGAGATTTGATGAAGAAATCAAAAAGTTTGGATTTACTCAGAATCTTGATGAGCCATGTGTATATCACAAAGCTAGTAGGAGTGATGTTACTTTCCTTGTCCTATATGTTGATGACATATTAATCATGGGAAAATACATTACAAGTTTGAAAAATGTTACGTCATATCTCAGAAAATGTTTTTCTATGAAGGATCATTCTGGGAATCAAGATCTACCGAGATAGATCATAGTGGTTAATTGGTTTAAGTCAAAGTGCTTACATTGACAAAATATTGAAGAGATTCAATTAGCAAAATTCCAAGAAAGGATATTTGCCAATGCAAGTAGAACATGGCTTAAGTAGCGAACTGTGTGCTTCAACACCTATAGAGGTGGCACGCATGAGTAGAGTTCCTTATGCTTCGGTAGTAGGATCTATCATGTATGCGGTTAGATGCACAAGGCATAATGTGGCATTCACAAAAATATCACCAGTCGATATCAACAGAATCCAGGTGAATCTCACTGGACTGCTGTTAAGAACATTCTTAAGTATTTACGAAATACAAAAGATATGTTTCTAGTGTATGGTGGAAATCCAGCTGCAGAACTTGATGTTACAGGTTTCTGCGATGCGTCCTGGCAATGAGATAAAGATGATACGAAGTCTCAGACGGGATATGTCTTTGTTATAAATAGAGGAGCAGTAGACTGGAAGAACAAGAAACAAAGTACCATTGCGATGTCTGCAACAGAAGCTGAGTACATAGCTGCTTCAGAAGCTGCGATGGAAGCTGTTTGGATTAGGAAATTCGTTTCAGGGCTTGGTGTTATGCCTTCAATTGAATTACCTATTAATATGTATTGCGACAATTCTGCTACAATCATATTTGCCAATGAACCTGGAGTCATGACGGGCACCAGATATTTTCTATGGAAATATCACTATGTTCGATAGCAAGTCCGCATATGTGAAACTAATCTACTCAAAGTTCACACAGATGATAATCTAGCTGATCCATTTACGAAAGCTTTAGCTCAAGATAAGCTCAGTGATCATGGCAATGGCATTGGACTTCGTTTAGCTAGTAGTTTGATGCATAACTGTGATTAGTATTTGGATAAAGGATGTATTTGACAATTATTATTTAATGAAATAAAATATTGGTTATGTTTATCTCTCATTTTAATTTTTGAATCATATATTTGCATGTTTAATCCGTGAATAATTTAGTTATTCTAAATAGTCCGTTGTCAATCAATGATATGGGAATATCATTGAATTAAGACAAATCTGAGTTTTTGTAAAATATACTTGAAAGTATATTGATGCGTAGACATGCCAAATTCACATGATATTCAATGAATTGAATATAGGACAGATCCCAACCGCATGATTGTACTTATGGGTCTATGTCATTAAGTAAATCATTAATATTTATCCTTAGACTTGAGATACCAGATAACTGTCATGAACATAGTGCATTTTTGGGGAATAGTCTAACGCTATCCGTAATAGGTGGTTATAAGGGCTATTTTCAGAAGTGTTGCAAAATTCATGAGTTTTGCTTTTAGTCAAGAAAGAATTTGTTCCTTTGAATTTGTTTCGAAGTTTAATATTGTTAGGCCACTCGTAGGGTTGACAAGATGTTTGCGTGGCCACGCCCAAGATCTATCTGGAATACGTTCAGAAGATTTGGTAATCTTGCTTAATCATAAACAACGAGAAATAGAATAGTTAATTATGGAATGACCGTGATCCAAATCCATATTAACATGGTATTAGTAACAAAAGGATAAGTATGATGATGAATCATCAAAAGGTTTTTCCAAGAAAACCACACTCGAGTTGTACTGGGGGTATTGGCGTGTTGCTAGACGCTAACCAATGTCATTACACTAGTAAGATATGTCCAAGTGGAAGTTGTTAGTTTTGTGGACATAATTATTAGTGTATGTCCGAATTCGAACTTGAGACCACGGGATTGCACACTTTACGTATGAGAATTAAAGTTTAATAATTAAATGTAAAATGTTATACTTAATTATTATTTACACAAAACGAATAATGAGTGTTAAGTAATTAACGATAATTGACTATCGGACGTTAAGTATTAAAAGTGAAGGACTAGAGTGAAAATTAGAAGTCGGGAAGGATCCGGAAGCCCCTTAGGGCGGTTGGCCGATCGAATGGGATTAGGAGTTTCCTAATTCTATGACAACTTGTTCTCTAAGTTTTCTACCCTATATAAACAAGGCTTAGGGGTTCATTGTTTGTAACTTTTGTACACACTAAACCCTAAAATTGTTTTCTTCTTCTCTTTGTGAAACTCGGGCAAAACCCTGAACCTTTAGGGGTGTTCGACTTTTTTTTTTCAATAACAAATTGTTTTGTGTTTAAGAACTAGCATTCTCTTTAATTCGGGAATAGTACATGTGTACAAGAACGTGGTATAAGCACACTATTGTTTACATCTTGGTTTGAATCCAAAAAAAGGTAAGGGTCAATTCGTTAAACCGTTTTAATTGATCCGAATTAATTGCTTGTTGAAGATTGCAAAAAGGTACACATACTATTTACTTTTCGATTAATTAATTGCAATTATATGATCCTTACGCTTCCGCACTTGCTTTGATGTTTATGTGTTTTATATTTATGTTATACATGTTATTTAATTGCAACATTTTCTTCAATTAATTCATTTTTATTTTTACATTCCTCAGTTTCTTCTTTCTTGGGTGGAGGGATTAGAGTAATGGTATTAACAAAATGAACATGTTTTGAGGAAGAGGAGTCTTGAACTTCTTTCCCTTTTAATGATGAATGTGAGAAGAGTTTGCTAGGATATTTTATTTTCACAAAAGAGGGTGTTTTGTTAATGGTCGAATTGGGTGAAACAATGTCAACCTCTTTGATTCCAGTGATGCTATTGGTTGAAGCATTTACAATTTGATTGTTAATAGTTTTCAAGAGGTTGCCAATTTTATTATTCATCTCCACTTGTTGTTGTTTAAATTGATTTTCAAGTTTAGACAATTGAGCTTCTTGAGATGACATAAAATTGCTTATCATTCCTTCTAGACCATATTGATTGGAAGGGGAGCTGTAAGAGTTTTGTTTGACGAGTTATAGTTTTGAGACCAAGTGAGTGGTTGGGAGTCATTAGTTGAAATGGTTTGAGTTCGAATCCAATTGAAATTCGGTTTGTCCTTCCAGGCTTTATAGGCTTCATTAAAATTCCTAGGTCTGGGATTTGTAGTGAACCACTTATCTCCCGCTCCGTTGGCACACAAGGATGCATAATCCGCAAAAGCTTGTTCGGGGAGTTCCATGCAATCACGGGTGTCATGCGGACCACTACATAATTCACACAAAGAGGTGATTTTGTTCACTTGGCGTGAAGGCTTAGGAGCTTCATAGGAACTCATTAGAAACTTGAATTGGTCTTCAAGTTCAATGATCCTACAATCGGGAATGCTTGAGTTATTCGAAGGCAAGGATATTACCTTGACCGTTTTGCTCAACTCGTGAGATTCATTCCAACATTTGTTGTCATAGAGAGCAAGATCTTCTATGATACCCCACGATTCTTTCGCATTCTTATCATGAAGCTTACCACCGGCCGCTTGGTCAATGGTTTGCCTTGTGGAGTGATTGACATGGTCAAAGAAAATTTGGACTTGGAGCTAAAGATCGATGCCATGATGAGGGACTTTTTGGAGTAAGTCCTTGAAATGAGTCCACGCTTCGTAAAGAGTTTTACCTTGATGTTGTTGGAACATCAAAATGTCATTCCTTAACTTAGTAGTTCTCTCCGGTGGGAAAAAATGTACGAGGAAACAAGAAGTAAGATTATCCCAAGTCCAGATGGATCCCGCGGGTAGACGCTCAAGCCAATTGCTAGCTTGGTCACATAGAGAGAATCGGAAAAGACGCAAGCACGTCGTCTCCCGAGTGTCAACATCAAGGTCAATCGAATCAACAATTTTAACAAAATCCTTGAGATATTGGTTTGGATCTTCGGAACGAAGTCCATGGAATGCACATCCGTTTTGCACCAACCGAATGGTGTCGGATCGCAAGGGAGACACATTGGCTCTTTATGGAAGCTCAATAGTGTTTCGAAAGCCTTGGTGGCTTGGTTTGGAGTACTTACCTAGATTATGGGCTTGAGGTGGTTCGTGGTTATTTGGTGGGTCTTGGTTATTTGGTGGGTCTTGGTGTGGTTGTGCTCGATGTTGTTGTGTATGGTTTATGGGTTGAGCATGGTCGAGGAGTTCAAAGATATTATCACCCACCATGATGGCAAGTGATATGATTTATGAACAAAGGGAACAAAGAAAAAAATAGGCTACAAGAATGCTAACAAAAGAAAAATAAAAATCTCACTTGATAGAAATCTAGTGAGTAGACCTAAACGAGATAGAAATCGAAACCTAAACTATTCCCCGGCAGCGGCGCCAAAAACTTGATGGGTGATTTGCAAAACACAAGAAGTTTTACAATCCTCCTATGCAATGTACCTAACCATTGTAGTGTAGTATAGGCAAGACACGAAGATTGATCGTCCTCTAGGGGAATAGTGTTGTGAAGGTCGAAGTGTATGACGAGATAGGTCTAAAGATGAGGGATGATTCTTTTTGTATTTTTATATTTTTTATAAAGCAAGTAAAAATCTTGGGGTTTGAAGAGTGAGTGTTTTAACTACTAATTAAACTAATTAAACTAAAAAAGTAAAAGTGGTAACTCTTATGATAGGTGAAGGTGTTCACTTAGATTATCTTTACTCCCGAGTTATCTTTTATTGATTAGTCGAACTGTCACGTCCTTGTTTTAATTAGCGCATTGTATTCCTTTATTGTCGTAGGGTGGTGCCAATGTCCCTAACTCTACGAATGTATAAGTCTCCTTTAGAAAACCCTAGATATACAAGTGACAATTAAGTCATCTCCTTAGGATCTCCTACTATCTACAAGCCACAATTCACGTAATAAATACAACAACAAAAAACCACCAGTGCACTCTAGGGTATGAAGGCGTTTAGTCAGATTAACAAACTAACACATATAAGATTTAAGCTAGTTTTCCTACTCCTAACGTAAGACAACCAATTAAACAAGAGACGTAAATCAATAATCAATAACTAGGTTTCATTCAAATCTAAGCAAACACTAATTAATTTAGCCAAGCATGTTAAAGTGAAGAAAAGAAAAACATATAATCAAACAACACATAGACATATTGAATGATTAAAGAGAGATTACTTAAGTTCAATAAAACATGAGTATGATGGCTGAAAAGGCCATACAAAACTGCTAAAAATTGTCTAGGGTTTTGCCTCTCCAAAGTGTTACACGAATTATGAAAAACATGCGAAAAAATATATAGTATTACACTTGTGACGACGTCACGTTATGGTTGTGACGCCGTCAGCCCGCCGTCATTAGGGTTTCGTTTATAGCTGAGTCGTCACTGTGACGCCGTCGCTTGTTGATTAGTGACGCCGTCGTGGACTGTTTCAGTGGTGGTGACGCCGTCAGCTTCTAAACTCTCTCAAATTATCTGAGCCGTCACTTGTAAAATTTCATCAAATCTTCTCGTCCAAATGCAAGTGACGTCATCACATTGGGATTGTGACGCCGTCTGGAGCCCTTTTCCAAACTTTTTCATGACTTGGTCGTTTTCTTTACTTTCTTGTCCAAATTAGCTCAAAACATGCCGGTTTTCATCTTTTGAGTCCCAAGCAGCTAAAATGCAAAAAGAAACGATTTAAGGCAATAATTGATTAAATACATACGAGTTTAGGGACTAAATAACCCCTTAAGAAGGTATGTTTTAAATCCTTATCATCACTTAATAAAACCTTACTATTTAACGGTACAAAACCTTGGTTTTATTTGAAAATTACATATTTACATAATCTTACTCTTCCGGCTATAAAACTAATCATCTAGTTAACTCTTATATATACTTATCAAAGTTAAAGGGCTAATATCGTTAACCACCAAAACATAAAGGGAGTTTTTATAAATTAATTCAAATGACACATACAATATGCATAAGCACATGCATAGAGGTGGCCAAAACCCGGATACAAAAAAAACCGGAACCGGATTCAAACCGGATCGGATAATAGTCAAAGTCAAGGAATCGGATCCGGTTCCAAACCGGATCGGATTTTTTAGGACCCGGCCTCTAAAATACCCGGACCGGTAGCACCGGTTCCGGTTCGGTTCCAAACCAAATCGGTGCCTAAGAACCGGATCCCAAGAACCGGTCAACATAAGTTCCTATGCATTCTGCTTATCTCGAATTTTTTGTACAAATTAGATCAGTGGGCTTTAAGGCCCAACAATGTGGCACTTGGTTTGTAGTAAAAAAAAAGAAGGAACGATTCAGTAGGAGAAAATGAAATATATAGCTCACTGTCTTCACAGTGGGCATGTCAAATTTCGGGTTTCCGGGTTTTTTTTTTTTTTTCGTTCGCATTTTTCACACAATAAACTTATTAAACTTCAACTTTTATTAAAAAAACTCATAGACGTCACACACAAAGTACTTGAATCACAAATTTATTACATTTCAACTACTTATTCTTATGCGGTTTCATCTCCATCTTCATCTTCAACTTCAACGGCGGACCTTGCGGCGCTTGTAGCTTCATCGTAAGCGACTTCTTCTTCGAAGAGATGGATTACATAACCCTCTTCCACCTCGACCTCTTGTAATTGTTTTTCATATTCCATCGGATCTTCAAGTGTTGAAACGTGTTGTATACGTTCATTCCCATCTAAATAATCCTTCAAGCAAATACACATCTCCAAAGATAAAGGTGTGAGTCTTGTTCTTCTTATCGACAATACCCTTCCACTAGTAGAAAAAGCGGATTCCGAAGCAACGGTAGAAGCTTGTACGCTTAGTAAATCCCGGGCCATTGCGGCTAGAACGGGAAATTGAGGTTCCCTTTGTTTCCACCAATTCAAAACATCAAAATCCTTGAACTCTTCGGGTGTGATAGTACTTAACCAATCGGTTCCCGTATATCTCCCAAATTAGTTGCTCGATACATTCTCACTTCTAGCCCGTTTACCACTTTCTTGTCTTAAATTTGAAAATAAGTCCATATCCGGATCCACGTTTGAAGCCGAAGCCTACATGTTTGCAGCCGAACTCATTCCCACATTTGATTCACTATATTTCTCAAAATACACATCAAATAAACGTTTGAAGCTACTCTTAAACGTGTCTTGGGCTTTTGTGACATAGAAAGGGTCAATTTGGGTCAAATCCAAGTCTAGTGCAATTTTATCAATAAGATATTCCACCCCGGCAATGTTCAAACATGGGTTAATTACGGCGGCACAACTAATTACCGGTGGAATTTCTTGAAAATATTTTCAAAGTTTTTCTTTCATCGGTTGAACCATATTTGCAAAAAGTGGACCATCATATTCGTAACTCCCTAATTTTCTACACATCTTAAAAAGTTGGTTGAGGACCAAATGACTCGTGGGATAATAAACACCCGATAACATAGTTGTTGCGGTTTTAAAAACTTTGAGTAATTCGGTTATCTTTTGAATAAGACTCCAATTTTCAACCGAAAATGGTACCATTTCCTCATGCCTAGATGTAGCGCAAAGATTATCATGAAAATGTTGCAACGTTAATTTTTGGCGTAAACCACTAAAAAACATGTTATAAGTCGAATTCCATCTTGTAGGCATGTCCCAATTTGGAGCTAAAAAAATAGAATTCGAGTCATGACACAATTTTATATAATCCACATATCTTGTGCCTCCACGTTGAAAAATATCTTGTAACATTTTTCTAAAAGCTTCTCTTAAATTATACATTTGCTCGGTCGCTAGTCCGCTTTGCACGGCCAAGTTAATGATGTGTGCAACACATCGACTATGATAAAACATGCCATCAAGAAGTGGTCGATAATTTAGTATTAGCCTAGACACCGCATTTGTATTATTAGAAGCGTTATCAAATGATATTGAAAAAACTTTTTTTTTTTTTTTTTTTTTTTTTTTTTTTTTTTTTTTTATTTTTATTTTAAACGTTTTCATAACACATCTCAACATCATACTTAAATTTTCACCCGTGTGCGGATATGCAAAGATTTCAAAAGCAATCGTACGTTTCATCATTTGCCAAGTAACGGGATCAACCCAATGTGCGGTAACACAAATGTACGAACCCGGCAAACCATGACCCGCCGACCAAACATCGGTTGTTAAGTTTACACTAGTTTTTAAAGCATCAAAACCAAGTATTAATTCCTTTTTAACCTTTACCCAAGATTTAATACAATCACTTTTAAGAGTTTGACGACTTACATGAGTGTATCGTGGTTGAAGCCTTTTTTGAATCAACCTCGTTAACCGAGGGTTGTCGAAGTGGTTGAACGGCAAACCCTCTTGAATCACAAAGTGTGCTAAATCTTGACGAAGCGCCCTCTCGTCATACACAAAAATACTCCCATCTCGTCCCATAGTACTTTGTTCCGATCCCGAAGTGCCTTTTGTTACTTTACAATGTAGATTCGTGTGCTTGTTCAATGTAGAGTTCCCGTCGGATCGGATATCAGTGTGACAAGCTTTACATCTAGCCTTTGTTGATCCATCCGAGAACTTAACCAAGTCGAAATTACACCAAATTTCTTTGTTTTGGGTTGTTGGTACAATCCCAACTTCAATCGGTTCATTTGTAGAACCTTGAGCGGTGGGATTACCGGTATTTGATGTTGAGTTTTGAGAAGCTCGGTTTTTAGACATCGTGAGCGTTTTTGATCAAGTTTGTGAGCATTTTTTGAGTGTTTTTAGTGTCTTTGAATGTTGTGATTCAACCAAAATCAACATTGGTGTTTATAGGGAAGATTAGGAGGTTAAAATGGTGCAAAAGGTGGGGCATTCCCGTTAGAAAATGGGCAAAAAACAGACCCAACAACTCTATGTTAGCTACTGTCCAGAATCTCCTGAAATTACCCATTTTACCGTTGGATCCGGTTCCGAACCGGATCTCAAACCAGTGTGGAAATATCCGGTTCCGAACCGGTTCTAGCGTCAGAAACCTGGAACCGGACAGGAACTACCGGATCTTCGAGGAACCGGACCGGATCTTGGAGGAACCGGCATTGACCGGATTCGAATTCGGATTTTTATCTGGTTCCGGTTCAGGAACCGGTTCTGATGGCCAACTCTATGCATGCGTCATATGGACTGTACTGTCTTGTCCAATGCGTTTGTTTTATTTACTTATTTATTTAAAATTATTTGTCTGGTCATCTTCTACAAATAAATCTTTAATGTTAACAATAACGACAACATCAACGGCTTCATTTTCAGACCATTCCAGGAAGGTTTGACCCAACACAAAAGCAAAACGACATACTGAGCGAATGTATTATACATCCGTGATATTATGCAGACGAGACCCAAAGATGACGAAAGAATCCATATACACTCGCCGGAGAAATGTTTATCGATCGAGAAAATCACTTAGAACCCAAACAAGACAGTTCTAGATCAAAACAACCACGAGTATGAGCACCAGCTTGAATACGAACACAAGATTCAATGAGACATGATCGAAACTCAAGACCCCGACTTAACCCAATAGCTAACCGTAAACCCACGCTTCTACACATTAACGACCAATACACCTCTAACGAATGAGACCAAAACGAACTACCCGAACACGAGCCAATGATCACAACCCCGAATTTAAACAAAATGTCTCACGTGAATCCAACTAGTTCTTGCTACTGTCCAACCTTCGCACGAACTGAAACTGCGTTTGACATGAACCGAAACTCATCGCGATACCAGGTTTAAACCTTGAATGATTATATAAATGGACTCACATTTTATGTCTTTTTCTTTACTGATGTTGAGACAATCTAGTAGCCGATTACCTACTTTTGGGAGAATGAGAATTTGTGATTGGTGTGGTGTATATATGGTCGTCGTATACTAACCCTCCTAGTATGAACTCTTAAACCAAGCCTAAACCAAGATCACAGAGACCTTGTTTCCTGTCTTTGATGATGTCGTGATAATGAGAGAACAAAGAGAGGTGAGTTGGTGCTTCGAATGTGATGACTAAAGAAGTGGTTAGGTACCTTTTTGCATGAACTATAACTCAAGATAGAATACTTTACTCTTTGTCCTTGTTACATCCGTGTATGTGTGAGAGAACAAAAGGAGATTGTTGTGTTTTGAATGGAATTGAAGAACGACAAGCAGAGTGCCTTGATAAAGGGGTCCTTAGTTACTTTCTTGGAATGGTAAAATGGAGCTTTATGTGTCACAAGAGTGTGTCATGATATTTTGAGAAAAGTTATAAAACAATCTCATGGGGTCACATGTGAGGCGTGGAAGAGACGGTGACACCATAGGAAGTAGCTATCAAGTTGAAATCTTTTGAGGTTACGCTAGAATAGTGTATTGTTGAAGATTAAAAAAAAAAAAAAAAAAAAAAAAAAAAAAAAAAGTAGTGTGTTGGTTTGTATAAAATATGTTTTGTGAGGGTATTGGGTATTAAAAATAGGTACTGGGTATTAGTTTCATAGTTAAAGTTAAATACGTAAAATTAAGTGTTTTTAATAAAAGGGTTATGAAAAGTATAAGGAATAAATTTTTGTATATTTGTAATAATTTTAATAATCGTTGAGCGTCTCAGGTACATCGTGTGTTCATGTAAGTTGTGAAAAAGCGTTTAATAAATTACTATATATATTATATGCCAAATGAAACGACGTCGCTCAATGAATAGTAGTACAGTGTTGGACTCCCGATTTTTTTTTCAGCCCGTTACCACCCTCAGGCCCATGTCCGAAATCTTGGATAAGTGAAGCGATATCCAGAAGCTTCACGTACCATCAACACAAACATGCTTACCAGAGACGATTAAGAAGATAGGGAAGAATGAGGTACCAAGATGAGAAGATTCAAGGTTTTTGTGCAAAAGTAAATAGATAATTTGTCAAAGATTCAAGATGTATCTTTGTTGTATAAAATTATTTATATAAAATCTAATCGGAAATTAGGGTTTTCTTATAATTTGGGGGTTTTGCTAATTTCGGGTTTGTTTATAAATTTTAGGTGTTTTGTAGATTTTTTTTTTACTGGCAGGAAAGGTTGACAGTAGTGATGGCGTGAACGACCGATGCTGCTGACAGAATGTTATGAAGAAGATATTGATTTTACTCAGGTTTCTTCGAATCTTTTCTTCATGTTATATGTTCATATCTATGTTTCTTTAATAGTGGTGGCTAAAGGTGTTTTCGAAATGCTTTTTTAAGTGCGTATCTGCTTTTTTGAGTAGGTATCTGCTTCTTTGATTACTTTTTTTAGAGGGTGGTTGCTTATTTTTATGCTTATAAATCAGCACTTATAAGCTGCTTAGATATAAGCACTTTAGTAAATACGATTCGGAGTTCCTTATTCTGTACAAAAAAAAACTACAATTTCTAATTTCGTTAATTTTTTTTTTTGTTAAAATTAGGCTTTTGATTGTGTTTGTATTTTTATGAGTTTGGTATTTTTAAAATTGAGCTTATGTTCAATTGGGTATGAGTCTAATTTAGGATCAGGGTTGGCTTGCCTTTTTTGGCTTACGAGATTGCTTACTTGAACTTATGGCTTATTCATGTGTTTGCAGCCATGGTGGAGAAGGACAGCACATTGTCATTTGCATCACATATGTGTAGAAGGTTAATAAAAGGCCACCAATGTTAATATAACGGGTATCATTATTTGTGGAAATTTATGTTAATGTTTGATGCATTGTTGTGTTGTGGTCAGGTCTTGGACGCTGTGATCATGAAGAATCACATCACCGGACGTGATTCAACTTCGCCCAAAATACATGTGCACTGCCTCAGAACAGGTCAAACACAATGGATACACGCATTGTAAATATGAAAAAAAAAAAAGAGACATCGAAGCCGTGGTCATAACCGAAGGTATAATAACAGGTACATGGATTGAGATAGAGACAGAAAATATCATTACGAGGAGATTGTGACAATCATGTATATCACTTTCAGGATTCCAAGTTGCCATACAGTTTCTTATCGGCACAGGTACCCCAGGTAATTAATTCGTATGGTTTTAGTATAGTTTCAGTTATACTCATTTTGCGTGTTTTATATAAATTGCAGTCACCAATTATGACAATACATGTACAACTAATGGCTTCTTATTTACATCTGCAGGTGACAATAATGCAGCCAAGCATTCTCGACCAACCAACGACCTTCTTGCTTGCATGACCATGAAATGCCTCAACAAATAGACGACGCAAGTACTCACAGGAAGTTCAAGCCAAAAAAAAAAAAAAAAAAAAAAAAAATTCATAGAAAATGCTAAAGCAGTCTTCTACCAGGTCCGTTCAGTTTTGACCTTAAGTAAGTAATGTAAAAAAAGGAACACGATCCGTTTATAGTATTTGGTTGCGCTTTTTACTTATTTTATTTCCCTAAATCATGACCAGATTTATATATTGTGAAATGGAACATGGGAAATCATTAGCTCATTAATTGTATATATGGTGTTATTTGTTTCGAACGTAGTTGAGTTCACAATCATATTTATATTTTTGTAATGTTTTTTACTTAAACGTCTCTTTTACAGCTTATCACAGAAAAAGCTGTACATCTTGATGCTGAGCAAGGGGAACTACTTAAAGAAGAGAATGAGCAACAAGAAGCAGTCTCCGGCCAGGTTTGTTCATTTTTTCTTCATTGCGAGTGTGTTAAGTCGGATTGGTCTTTTACACTCTTCATGCTGCAGCCAATTATTGGTTAGCTTTTGCAGTCGAAATTCACAAATCACCAATGTCACATTGATGTCAATCACAGGTGCCTTTTTCACTACACCAGTTGGAAAGATTCTAACATTAGTAAGTATTTATTTATTTACCAGTTGGAAAGATTCTAACATTAGTAAGTATTCACTACACCAGTTGGTCTCATAATTTTGCAGTGGGCGCGTCATCAAACTTTTTACCGCTTATTCTGAACTTAGACAAGCAGTGATGTAGTTAACGAGTGTGAAAGCTAAAGTGCTTGATTATATTGATTACGTGTGAAAAAAATATCCGTTCAATGTATCCTACATTACAAGGAAACCGTGGAGAGTGAACTATCCTACATTCGAGGCTGAATGCTAAGGTTAGTTTTGGCCCTGTTATGCATCATTTAATTGTTTAGGTTAGTTTTGGGCACTCAAGGCTGAATGCTAACGTTTTTCGTAATGCAGGCTGACAAATCCACAAAGAAGGTACAAGAATTAAGTACGACAGTTTGATAAGGTAACCTGTTGTCTTCGTGCCAATTTTGAACCAAAAGTTGTGCATCGAGATATTAAATCGATGGTATTGATTGTCTTTTGCTTTGTATATCTTGCAGCCATTCGTTCTGATGATATGTCTGTTGAATCAACTTTCGTGGTAAAAGAAAAAGAATCCGCCGTCCGCTTACGGCAACAAAAAAGGCGAACGATCTCTGTATCAACTAATGCGGCAACATGTTCTTCTCACTATAATTGCCATTCTTCTGACCATTTGGGTGATCCCGGTATGTATAAGTAACTTCGTTGTTAGTGCTAGCAAAAAAAATCTGAGAATAAAATATAACGCATCTATTTATTTCATATTGAGTTTTGTCCATCGGACTACTATAACTGTTTTAGTAAATTATGGTATTTTTTTTTAAAAATTTGAGAAAAAAAATTGGCTTAGGTAAATCCAACCAGGGACGCCGCGAGAGGTCGTCCACACGCGCAATTCCTCTCCTTGCAGGCCGATGCTGTTAACTTCAGGTATTATCAGCATGCTCTATTACAAATGGACGTTAGTTCAATCTGTATTAGGAAAAAAAACTTGCTTATACAATATGTAATCAAACTTACTTATATGGAAACCACTTGACATTATTCTTTTAGCAATACATCAGAGGTTTATGATTTCATTTAGTTTGATCCCTAAACAGAACCTACAGCCGTTAGCGCTATATAGTATGATACGTTCACTGCAATTAATCCGATCCGTAATTTATTGCAATTATCTTTTGTAGAAAAATGTATGTATGACACTATATAGCTGCTGGTGTTGCTGGTGTTGTCAGCAGCAAAATTACGTTCAAAAAACCCGCGAGGCCGCAACGCGGCCGACCGTCGCCCGACTCGTTTAATAAATTATCAATCATGCGTAAGTAAAATTGCAAATGTACTTGCAAATAAATTATGAATTGGAGTAATGGCAATGTACTGAAATGTTGTAGATAAATTTTAGTCTAGATTCATAGTGCACAAGAGGCTTATTCCTTGTTTTACGTTTATTTAACTAGAAAGTTATACATAAATTATTCTCAGTTAATTTTCAAAATAATAAATTTGAGTTTAATAACAAATTTTGACCTGGAAAATAGCGGGTTGTTATAGATGCTTTTTGCTTATGTTGTTATCTATTCAATCCAGAGATAAAATGTCAACGGGGTTGGATAATTTTGTAAAAGGTGGATTTAGAGCTTGGAATAGGAAATTGGGGCTAGATGAACATAATGTAAGAAAGCCACACATTCTTGCAGTATAAAAATGTCAAAGCTTGATGAACCAAAAACAATCCATCAAAAATGCATTTGATAATCAAACTTTACTAAAGAAAAATGAACACTATATCTGTTTATGTTGTTCAATTGATGTTGTTAGATTCTTATTGAGACAAGCATTATCTTTTCGTGGTCATGATAAAACGGAAGAGTCACACAACAAAGGTAACTTTATTAAACTTTTAAGATGGTTAGGCTAACATTGTGATCTAGCATGGCGTGCGGCATTAAAGAAGAAAAAAATTATATTTGGTAAAATTAAAGGATATTGCAACTGCGTGTGCGGATGAAATAATCAATGCTATTAAAGTAGATCTTGGAGACTATTTGTTTGCAATTTTAGTAGACGAGTTAGCGATGTGTCTTGTAAAGTGTAACACCTCCAAAAATGGGTCGCAGCGGAAGATGATGTCGCTGAGGTGCTACTAAATTGGATCAAAACACAAAGTAAAAAAAACGGATTTATCCTATCTATTTAGAAAAATAGTTACATTATCATAGTAAATAAGTTTATAATATTTAATTTGATGCGGAAACAAGGCCCATATAAGTAAACAAGTGGTCCCAAATATATCAGAGTAGTTTATGACCGTGCCAATGCCAAGCGCCTCCAACAATAGATTGTGTGGTAGTAAAGGTCAACACCTGAGAATACATGCTAATAGGGTCAGCATAAAGCTGGTGAGTTCATAGGTTTAAGTAAACAACAAGTTATGTATGGACCACAAGATTTCAACGACACCGTATTCCAAATATGTTCATGAAAAGTATTACTGTTGCACTAAGCTCATGACACCGAAACCTTAACAGTTAGTTCATGTTATCACCCCAAACAGGTGCTTTGCCAAACACATGTACGACATCAAATGAAATGCGTCTATTTGACAAGTTGGAGCGACCAACCCGGACGGGGGAGTTTATCCCCAACAGATCTATTCACAACATTCGCGCTTTCAAAGTAATTAACGGTTCATGATTGTGGGAAATTTAAGACAAACGACAACAACTTAGGCAATCAATAAATGTTTAATGCACTTGTGTCCATATGTAAAAACAAGCAATGCATTCTCACCCCAAGTATTTCAAATCAAATAGTAAAACAAGTAAAAGTGGGGCTATGAAACTCACCTTAAGCAATAAGAAATATGGTATGAGTAAGTGTGCACGAAAATCGAGGCGCGATAACTCTAACCGCAACCTAAATTAATAATATGTCTTAAGTCGTGTATGCATTTTATACATTAGTATATCACCCGTACATGTTTGTTGTAAAGTTTGGTGTTTAAAAAATATAGTTACGTCAATGTGTCAATTGAATAAGCAAAGTATATCTTTTATATTACGTAACTAGTTTATCTTGTAATTCAACCATGGTCGTCTTGTTAATAAGTATTTTAGAAAACCTCTAATGCGCCTAGTAAGTATACATAACGTTCTATCATTTTTGTTTAAGTTATTTTGGCTAAAACCGCACTTAAAATGTCCAAAATCCATTTCCAAAAATTCCATCAGCACACTATTCCCTATTAGAAAGCTGTCGAAAATATATTTTTCGTCAAAACTTTAATAGGCCATATCTTTCTCGTTTTAGCTTCGATTCTTAAGTTTTATATATCCCCGGGTTCGTATTCTAGTATAATAACATGTTTTTAGTGCCTTGGCTAGTCTAATTAACTTTTAACGTCCGGTTTACCTCATGTAAAATCCTAACAGCATCATAGATTTCAGAAAATTAGTTTTGTCGCCTCAACTTAAAACTAACGTATCTTCTTCGTTCTAAGTCCGTTTTAATCCGTTCAAGCAACTACGTTTTCGTAATAGAGTCTATTTTCTATATCCCTAGTCATATCCTATTGTCTTGCCACTGATTTTTTTGTTTTGAGTCGAATGAGACAGCCCCAACCTTCTAGTGTTAAAACCGCGTATCCTAGCTTCTATTACCAAAAATCCGCTCAACAACAACTCCAATGCTAATCCTAACTCTTCCACCGATGCTTCAACATGTAAATAGTGTTCTAACAACTTACTTAGCAATATGAAAAGTTTAATTCATTATAAATAAAGTATTCATCAAAACTAGTTTAGCTAACTTACTAGCTCGTATGTCATGTTTTAATTTTTACATCTTGTCAAGACTCATAACCAACTAGTTTATTCATAATAAAAATATGTTTAAGACATAGTCATTAGTTATAAACTCATTGTGGTTATAAAGTTTTACAAACATGTACTTGGTGATGATCAAAGTGTATATAAATCATGAAACTAAGCTTAAGTACATGAAATTAACACAAAGTAGTGTGTAAAGTTTATAAAAATAATGGTGTAGTGACTTACTAGTAATTAGGAAGTGTATGTGATGTTGATGAACACAAGTTGTCACACCCTCAAATTTCGTGACTTGCAGCGGAATGGAACATCCAGGGGCATGACTGGTCATAGCACCACAGTTACAGTTATATTGAACGACCTAAAGTGTCGTCTAGAAAATACATCGTTTGATTATTTAAAACATTCAGAGTTACAAAGTTTAGGTCCCAAAAGGTTAAACATGTTTGTGGAAAATCATGGTTATACAAATCAAACGATAGATAAGTGCATAAAAATGTAAAGTGAGACGCGTCGACTCCGCGACTCCATGCATGTCCTTAAACAAGCCAACATGCGATGCCTTAATTACCTGAAAATACATTGCTAAAAATGGTCAACAAAAATGTTGGTGAGTTCATAGGTTTATGTAAATGAAATGCTTCTACGGAAACCACAAGTATAAAATGTATGACAAAAATGTCACATTAAAATAATACATTAGCTCTTAAGCTCATGACCCCGAAGCTAGACTGAAATAAATGCCCCAAAAGGGAGTGCTTTGCCAAACACTCTGAATGTATGAAATGAAATGCGTTCGTTTGACAAGTTGGCGCTACCAACCCGAACGGAGGCGTCACCCTCAATAGATCTATCCACTCACCTTCGCTTACTTCCAATTAACGGTCCATGATAAATAAAAGGGGACTTTAAATTGGCAATGGTGGTAACTTAAGCAATGTAAATGAGTTTGATACTTTGGTCCGTATAAAAATGGTGCAATGTATTCTCCCCCGAGAATTTAGAAATCAAATAATAAATTTAAAACAGGGCTATGAAAACTCACCTGCTATGATAGCACAATGATAATGATGAAATGAGGCTCGGTCTCTAACCGCGACCTATTATGATGATATGATCTAATGTAAGCAATGAATTAACGCAACACATGCAAATACGTATGTTAACGATACCACTTGTTAATTTTGAAAATAACGTTTATCGTCGAAAAATACATTTTTGACGTCTCGTTAAGTTATAAACTACCTTTCGTATAAATATGTTGAAACGGTACTCCACGATCCTCGTTTGGTGTTCTATCGGCAAAATATAATGTTTTCGTCGCAATTTAATATTTTCCTTAACTTGTGAAAACATGCCCAAAATGGCCTCGTAAAACTAGTCATGAAATATTGTACGTTAAGTGTTAGTGAATAAACTCGACGTTCTTGAAAACCTGGTAACATTGTCTAAATGTCGTGTTATTTGACTTTTGATCATACGCGTCTTGATTAGATAGAAAACCAGCTATCAATGTTATGACTTGTAAAAATACTAACTTTTATACTTAGAAAATAGTTTCTAATAGGGCTGTCAAAATAAACTAGAGTTCATCGGCTTTAAACGTGTATATCTCGGTCGTTATAAGCTCGTTTTCTACGTTCTTTATATCCACGGATTCGTCATAACATGAACTAACATAATCTCAGTAGCTCGGCTCTCCTAGATAACGTCTAACGCCTCATTTGCTCCTTTAAAGTTCGGCAAACAGCACGCTCATTTTCAGAAAATTAGTTTTTCGTCGTCTAACTTGTAAAAATCATATCTCCTTCGTTATAAGTCGGTTTTTAGTGATTCAAGCGGCCACGGTTTCGTTTTTGAAAGAACTTTCTAAATTTGAAGGCCAAAATAGTTCAAAAGTTACTGAAATTTCCAGATTCCACGTTTAAGGACAGTAGCTATTTTAGATTGTCAAAAACTCATTTCCTTGGTTCTAAACTTGATCATACCACCTCAAATCAACTCCACAAGTTCGCAAATCCTACCATACACCTTCTTAGGGTGTCATGGGGTCCTAAACATCACCAAACTTGGTGGATCTCATGTGATTACTAGTGAAACCTATAGATCTAGTGTTAGAGATTATTATTGAACAAAGTGGTATCTAAAACATAAATAAGTTGCATGATTAACTATTATAACTTGAAAATACATAATCATATGAATTAAATGAAAGTATGAAATGATCAAAGAGATGTTCTTGAAGCTTACTTGCAATATTGGAGAGTTTTGATGAGAAATGTGTAAGAAACTTTGAGATTAAATCACAAAATCTTAACAAGGAAGGTAAATGGAGCTTGATTATGACTTTATCTTGAAAAATTGATGGATTGTTCTTGATGATCTTGTCTTGGCCGAATGATGAAGAAGGAAAAGAGAGAGTTTGAGGTGAATTTAGCTAGTGAAATTGTGTTGCATGTGTTAGTGTAGTGGAAATGGAAATAAAAGGCCAATAATTCATTAATGAGTTTTGTTTTATTAATCAAGTGCTAATGAGAAATGGGAGAATTAGGGGGGGGGGGGGCACATGTGGGATAAAAGATGAGATTTGATATTAATTAATGCATTTGTCTCCCACTTATTTAGAGTTAGTTAGTTTAAGGTATACAATGAGTGTTATCGGGTACCGAGTTAACTAGAAATAAATCTTGATGAGGTGAAATAAAGTACGACGAAGTTGTAAAAATTGTAAAGTCATATTCCTTGCAAGAATTGGGTGTTAGAATGATTATCGGATTGAAATTTCGTAAATCGACGAAGTTATAAGCGTCAAACGAAAAATATAGCGATTGGTTTAAAAACACCGGGTAAAATAATAATATAATCTCTATATCATTATAATTAGTTTGAAAATGTGTTAGGATCATAGTCGGGAGTATTGGGTATAATGTTAGTAGAAATAACTGAGTGGTAACGTTAATTAAACAATTAAGCATACGTTAATGAAAATCACACAAACCCGTGCATGAACTGATATGATAATGATGTTACTAATGATATGCAGACTACTCTAGTCCGTATGACGTGTCCTTACTGATGATGCATGAATACGCAGCTAAACCTAACTGGTTACGCACATTTAAATACCCATAAACCTAGTTTACGTAATGATGAATGATGCACATGAATAGTGATTTTTCTCCCGGAATAAATAGTGTCATATGAATAGTAAATTTTTTGAAAACTTCTCAGAGTCTCAAACTGACTTCAAAAACGATGAATAGTGAAATGATGAATAGTAATCTGTGAATAGTAATTTCCGAGATGAATAGAGAAATTTGAAGCTTGAAAAAGGATCTGAAATTACGAGTTGTGACACAAGTGTACCCAAATTGTAACTCCAAACCCTTAGTAACTTAACTAGTTAACCCAAATGAGCTCAAATAAGCACCTAAAGTAGCAAAACAATTTTTTTCCTCTCCTAGCTTTCTTCCTTAGCCGATTAGTATAATGAAAGTGAGTGAGTGTATATTTTGTTTTATAAGTGAAAAATGACCACATTTCTTCTCCTTTTATAACAAAAGAAAAAAAAAGGCATGTTTTTTTTTTTTTTTTTTTTTTTTTTTTTTTTTTTTTTTTTTTTTTTTTTTTAAGAATTGTTTAATAACCTATGAGAGGATGCGATACACTATAAGGTGGTTAAACCTTTGTGATTTTGTGTATATGATATATTGAGTTAATATGATTAAGTATGCGGAATCTACTTAATAACACTTAGAAGGTTATTTTGGTTTGTGGAAATGGAAAGGAATGGTTTAGTAACGAAAAATGAACATGCAATGTTAACACCAAATGATTCAATATTATTCAAGATAATACGAGTGATCTTCACTATCACTAGGGTTACAAAACCTTGAATCTTATGTTTCTATGACTTGTGATATTGTTGTATATGTTCTATGTTCTTAACGGATATGAAAGTTCTAAATAAGCACTCTTTTTGTCACACATATATCTAGTCTAAGATCTTTCTTTTATAGTTTAAGAAAGATCTTTACAATATTGTTAAGTCTTATCAAAACTACTTGCTAACTTATCTTGAGTGTGTCAATACATAAGATACAACATGTATCTGTGTACACAACTTGTTACTGATCACTTTGTCCAAAGATATTATCTACCGTATATACTTGACTTTAGTACACAAATATCTTTTCAATACTTATCCAACTAGCAGTGGTATACGTGACACTTATCCACTCAGCAGTATCGACTAGCAGTACCTTCTTTGTACTACCAGTACTAACTTCAGTTAGTACGGTTAGTTATAACTTCGAACAGTCCTAAGATATACACTAGCAGTTGGAACTGTTAGAGTATTCTTCTCAGCAGTACTAACCTTCAATACTTGTAATTCTTAATCTTCAGAACATTTAATTCCCAACAACCTATAACTTAGATTAGTTAAAAAAAAAATACATATAGGGGTGGCGTTGGTTTGTGTCAGCCAAAACAAAGGAAGAAAAACAATTTTGGTCAAGCCACAATATGTCTAGTCATTTGACCATTTCTCCCTAAATTATGGTCAAAATTTACAACTTAGATTACTATTGATTAGGGGGCGGCTGATGTTAGAAAAAAAAAATAATTATGTGTTCAATTTTTATATAAAATGTATTTAGTGAGTGTATTGGGTATTTAAAATAGGTATTGTGTATTGGTTTTGTAGTTAACGTTAAATACGTATAATTAAGTGGGCTTAGTAAAAGAATTATAAAGGTGTAAAAAAATAATTTTTGTACTGTTGTAGTAATTTGGGGAATGTAAGAATGTAGTAAAAATAATTGTTTGGTACATTGGGTATTCATTTAAATTGTGAAAAGCGTTTATTAAATTAATAGTTGCAAATAAAAAATGAAAATGCCCAAGCAATTAAATTATGAATTGGAGTAGTGGCACAGTACTGTAATTCCGTAGACTAAATTTAATCTAAAGTCATCGTGCACTCTTGTTTTACGTATATTTAACTAAAAAGTTATACGTAAATCGTTTTCAAGTAAATGTCAAAATAAATAGTTTGAGTTTATTAAATAGTCTTAACCTGTAAAATAGCGGGTTGTTATAGTCTACCACCCATAAAGCGAATCTCGTCTGCGAGATTGAGTCAGTGTTGGTCGTTGGAGTGGTGTCAGTGAAGAGGTGCTGGTACTTTTGACGGATCTGGTCTTCTCGTTCCCAAGTGAACTTAGGATTTCCTTGGGAATTCAAGCGAATCTTAATGATAGGAATTCGACTTTTTTGGCTTGGAACGTGGTATGAAATGGGGCTAGCCTTTCAAGACAGGGTTGAGTTAAAAGTTTTCTCGGTTACGGTGCTTTTTTTAGGCGAGCGCTAATGAATGGCTTATAAGTTTTGCCCATCAAAAGTTTATTTTTAGGTAAGGTTTAAGGGTGACTATTCCAATCATAACATGATTCTTCCGGAATTAGACATAGGTGGCCAGGCTATGTATAATTGAAGACTAATGATGTAATGCTTGGGTTAGCCAAAATAGCATTATGTTTCTTAAAGTTTAATAGTGTTAATCATTATACTAATAAAATGGTGGTCAAAATAGTTTCCAAAGAACTACTACAGCTTGTAGGGCGATAGTGAAAGTATTTTGTAGGACGGTTGTAAATAGTTTGCCAAATGGTTATAAAAATAGATTTATACGTTAATTAGCAAAATATTTTATAAGGTGGCAAGAGTCTATAGGATAAAATTCAGACATTTTACAGGATGTAAATAAATTAGTTTATAACAAAGTAGTATCGTATTCTTGTAAAACAATTGAGAAAAGGTAGTGAAATTAAGAGTGTAATGGACGAGAGTTGTCGTATTGCGGCGATAATAAAAATAGAACATTAATTAGACAGAACTTCGTAATAATACATGAAACTTATACGAAAGTACTTAATGTAAAACGCAAAAGAAATACAACTCTAGAGAGTTTAGACTTCGGTTTTATTATACAAGTAGACACTTTTCCTTAAACATTATCTTCACTCGTAAATCGACAGGATCCTGGCAAGCTTCTCCTCCTATTAATGCGTATGCTCCCCTACGGGTTCTTCCTCCATTTTGTTTCCTCAGCTTTGGGCAATCACTCCTGAGGTGTCCTTTTTCGCCACATTCAAAGCAAGTTACCGGGGTAGGGACCCTACAATCTTTAGCTTGATGACCGGCCCTTTTGAAATTCCAACATGTAGCGGGGCAAGGTCCAGTGTGGTGATACTTACATTCGTTGCACTCAGGTAGGGTTCCAGCATACCTTTTCTTATCACCTGGCCCAGCAGCATAGGCTTTCATCACTTCTTGTCTCTTGTTGCAGAGTATGATTGTCTCCCTGGTCATCATGCCTTTTCCTTTTATTGCTATTGTTGTCGTTGACATCTCGAGCATCCCTTGCTCGAACAACTTGGTCCATCAGATTGTGAGACATTCGAATTGTCTCCTCAAGAGCGTTGGGTTTAGAGGAGGTGACATTTCCCTGGATACTAGGTGGGAGTCCCTAGATGTACCTCTCAATCCTTTTCCATGTAGTAGAAACCATCTCAGGACAGAGAGTAGCCAGTTCATAGTATCGCTTAGTATAAGCTGCAATGTCGACTCCCTTCACTTTTAAGTTCCAAAACTCGACTTCCATCTTTTGAACCTCATTTCTTGGACAATACTCCGCTATTACCATTTCCTTGAAATCAACCCATGGTGTTTCGAAAGCAGTATCAATTCCCACTAACTGAGCATAAGCATTCCACCATGATAAGGCACCGTCCAGCAAGGTACCCGTAGCATATTTCACCTTACAGCCCTCCGCGCAGTTACACATGCGGAAAACCGATTCCAACTTCTCAAACCATCGTACCAAGCCGACAGCTCCTTAAGTGCCACTGAAATTCTGCGGCTGGCAACTCGAAAATTCCTTGTAAGTACACCTACGAGCCGCGAGTTCAACCCTGGTTGCCGTTCCACTGGCTTCCCCGCCGTTACCACTATTGCGGTGGGTCTCGTATTCAGCCATAGCAGCAGCAACTTGTGCAGTGACTCGTTGAGCAACAAGTCGATCGATAGCAGCTGCACTCATGCTTTGTTTCCTTGGTGGCATTTTCTTCAAAACAAGAAAAGAAGACTGAGACATAATAAAGACGTTTCCTAAAAGTAGGTACTCTAAGGTGGCATGTCATAAGATGAAAACTTGAGGTCGTGTCATGATTAGCTGGCGTACTTCTGGGCGGTGGTTTACGAGGTGATGTAGATGTTCTAAAGTACGGGACGAGCGTTCAAACTAGTCTTCAGAAACGATTAATAAGGTGATCAGGGAAATTGGCAGACTATAACGGGTTTTAATGTCATGTAAAACGATGTCACATATGATTGTGAAAATTTTTAGAGACCATTTGTATTAATCACGATATCTCGGAATGTTTAGAGGACCTTCAAAAAGTACAAGTGTGTATGTTAGTTCAGTTACACTAGTAATACGTCTCTAGTTTTTAAAAGTTGTTTTGAATAACCAAGATGGGTGTCCCAACTCGAAGTCAAATAGTGATATTACGTAGGGAAAAAGGCGTAACGTTGTGATAGGTACGGTATGTATGTATAAGTATACATAAAATACTTATAGTAGATAGTGGAAGTCAAATCAGTATAAGTCACCAAATAGTAAGGTGTAACGCATAGTTATGACAAGCAAAAGTAGTGAGGCTGCAGTCTTGGCAGGCGAGCACGTGGCGGTCACAGGGTTTTGTTTTTGTAAAAAGTGGTTATAGTCTAGGTTTTAAAAATATACCCAGTTATCTATAACCAAGGCTCAGATACCAATCTGTAACACCCCCAAAAATGGGTCGCAGCGGAAGATGATGTCGCTGGGGTGCTACTAAATTGGATCACAACACAAAATAAAGAGAACGGATTTATCCTATCCATTTAGAAAAATAGTTACATTATCATAGTAAATAAGTTTACAACATTTAATTTGATGCGAAAATAAGGCCATATAAGTAAACAAGTGGTCCCAAATATATGAGAGTAGTTTATGACCGTGCCAATGCCAAGCGCTTCCAAACAAAGATTATGTGGTAGTAAAGGTCAACACCTGAGAATACATGCTAAAAGGGTCAGCATAAAGCTGGTGAGTTCACAGGTTTAAGTAAACAACAAGTTATGTATTGACCACAAGATTTCAACGACACCGTATTCCAAATATGTTCATGAAAAGTATTACTGTTGCACTAAGCTCATGACACCGAAGCCTTAACAGTTAGTTCATGTTATCACCCTAAACAGGTGCTTTGCCAAACACCTGTACGACATCAAATGAAATGCGTCTGTTTGACAAGTTGGAGCGACCAACCCGGACGGGGAAGTTTACCCCCAACAGATCTATTCACAACATTCGCGCTTACAAAGTAATTAACGGTTCATGATTGTGGAGAATTTATGGCAAACAACAACAACTTAGGTAATCAATAAATGTTTAATGCACTTATGTCCTTATGTAAAAACAAGCAATGTATTCCCACCCCAAGTATTTCAAATCAAATAGTAAAACAAGTAAAAGTGGGGCTATGGAACTCACCTTAAGCAATAAGAAATATGGTATGAGTAAGTGTGCACGGAAATCGAGGCGTGATAACTCTAACCGCAACCTAAATTAATAATATGTCTTAAGTCGTGTATGCATTTTATACATTAGTATATCACCCGTACATGTTTGTTGTAAAGTTTGGTGTTTAAAAAATATAGTTACGTCAATGTGTCAATTGAATAAGCAAAGTATATCTTTTATATTACGTAACTAGTTTATCTTGTAATTCAACCATGGTCGTCTTGTTAATAAGTATTTTAGAAAACCTCTAATGCGCCTAGTAAGTATACATAACGTTCTACCATTTTTGTTTAAGTTATTTTGGCTAAAACCGCACTTAAAATGTCCAAAATCCATTTCCAAAAATTCCATCAGCACACTATTCCCTATTAGAAAGCTGTCGAAAATATATTTTTTCGTCAAAACTTTATTAGGCCATATCTTTCTTGTTTTAGCTTCGATTCTTAAGTTTTATATATCCCCGGGTTCGTATTCTAGTATAATAACATGTTTTTAGTGCCTCGGCTAGTCTAATTAACTTTTAACGTCTGGTTTACCTCATGTAAAATCCTAACAACGCATAGATTTCAGAAAATTAGTTTTGTCGCCTCAACTTAAAACTAACGTATCTTCTTCGTTCTAAGTCCGTTTTAATCCGTTCAAGCAACTAAGTTTTCGTAATAGAGTCTATTTTCTATATCCCTAGTCATATCCTACTGTATTGCCACTGATTTTTCTGTCTTGAGTCGAATGAGACAGCCCCTAACCTTCTAGTGTTAAAACCGCGTATCCTAGCTTCTATTACCAAAAATCTGCTCAACAACAACTCCAATGCTAATCCTAACTCTTCCACCGATGCTTCAACATGTCAATAGTGTTCTAACAACTTACTTAGCAATATGAAAAGTTCAATTCATTATAAATAAAGTATTCACCAAAACTAGTTTAGCTAACTTACTAGCTCATATGTCATGTTTTAATTTTTACATCTTGTCAAGATTCATAACCAACTAGTTTATTCATTATAAAAATATGTTTAAGACATAGTCATTAGTTATAAACTCATTGTGGTTATAAAGTTTTACAAACATGTACTTGGTGATGATCAAAGTGTATGTAAATCAAGAAACTAAGCTTAAATACATGAAATTAACAAAAAGTAGTGTGTAAAGTTTATACAAATAATGGTGTAGTGACTTACTAGTAATTAGGAAGTGTATGTGATGTTGATGAACACAAGTGTACCCAAATTGTAACTCCAAACCCTTAGTAACTTAACTAGTTAACCCAAATGAGCTCAAATAAGCACCTAAAGTAGCAAAACAATTTTTTCCTCTCCTTGCTTTCTTCCTTAGCCGATTAGTATAATGAAAGTGAGTGAGTGTATATTTTGTTTTGTAAGTGAAAAATGACCACATTGCTTCTCCTTTTATAACCAAAGAAAAAAAAGCATTTTTTTTAATTAAGAATTGTTTAATAACCTATAACTTAGATTCGTTAAAAAAAAAATACATATAGGGGTGGCGTTGGTTTGTGTCAGCCAAAACAAAGGAAGAAAAACAATTTTGGTCAAGCCACAATATGTCTAGTCATTGGACCATTTCTCCCTAAATTATGGTCAAGGTTGATAAATACACATAGACATTTACTTAATACACATGCATCTCATGCATTGAATGCTTGTTCTCATGCATTAAATGGTTGTCCTTTTATGTGTATTAAGTAAAATTCTATGTGTATTTATCAACATTTCTCCCTAAATTATGGTCAAAATTTACAACTTGGATTACTATTGATTAGGGTGCGGCTGATGTTAGAAAAAAATAATAATTATGTGTTCAATTTTTATATAAAATGTATTTAGTGGGTGTATTGAGTATTAAAAATAGGTATTGGGTATTGGTTTTGTAGTTAACGTTAAATATGTATAATTTTTGTACTATTGTAGTAATTTGAGGAATGTAAGAATGTAGTAAGAATAATTGTTGGGTACATTCGGTATTCATTTAAATTGTGAAAAGCGTTTATTAAATTAATAGTATCAAATAAAAAAAATGAAAATGCCCTAGTAATTAAATTATCGATTGGAGTAGTGGCACAGTACTGTAATTTCGTAGACTAAATTTAATCTAAAGTCATCGTGCACAAATGAGTTATTCCTTGTTTTACGTCTATTTAACTAAAAAGTTATACGTAAATCGTTCTCAAATAAGTGTCAAAATAAATAGTTTGAGTTTATTAAATAGTTTTAACCTGTAAAATAGCGGGTTGTTATATAAAGAGGAAAGGGCATTGGTTTTACGGTTCATAAATACAGAAGGGGAAGATGTGGAAAGGCTTGTTGGTATTAAGAAGGTTGAGGATACTTCAGGTTTGGCACTAAAGAATTATGTTTGTGAAATGGTAGGGAAATTTGATGATATCAAATAACTATATTTTATTGGCATCATTTATCCTATGTTATTCGCTTGTTTTACATTATTTTATATGAGAATCGATACTTAATCGCTAACTTTTGTAATTCTCGGTTATAAACAAGCTTTTGGTGAAAGTTAGCTATTTTGGACGTAAATTGGAGCAAAATGGATCAAGTTGGAAAAGTCTACTGAACTGAAGGAAGATACGTCGTATCATTCTAGACAGATACGCCGTACATATAGACTTAGACGATTATGAAGACCTTTGCCTGAATTTGAAGCATACATCGTATGGAATTATCTCATACGCCGTATATGAAACCTTGGTCAACAAGAAGATTTGACTTATTTTACTCCAGATACGCCGTATTACATTCCATATATGCGGCGTAGTACTCTCAAGACTTCACCAAATAATCCAAGATTCTGAAGGACGATGCGTCGTATGAAGATTGAAGCTGCGCCGTATCTTATGTCGGTGTACGAATATTCCAGAATATAATAATCTTGGACCCCACACGAAGTTACCTAGATACGAATATTCCAGAACATCGCTTGCATAGTTGATGTAAGCCTATAATAGGGATAAATAATACATAAACTTAGTAATCATTAGGTGTTTACATGCCTGTGTTAAGAATTCCACTGAGAGAGAATAGATTTTAGCACTCATCTTATACGGATAAGCAATTAAATGTGTGACAAATTTTCCTACTATCGGCCAAGCCTCTTATCTGTATCTGTTTTCTATCTGTGTACGTGTGTGCCATTCGCTTCCTTATTTTATTTACTATTTACTTAATCTACACATCATGACAGTCTCTTAGGCTAAAACCCCCCCCCCCTTGCGTTAGATTGGGACATTAGAACTAACATAGGATTAAATATTGATAGATATCTAGGTAATAACGTTCCACTCTTAGTGATCAACACTCTACTTACCAACTATCTACATTGATCGGGTATACTGCTCATTAGTGTGTGTTATAGGATAAGTCGGCTAAATACAAATTTAAAAATTGATAATATAATCTAAACCTACAACGATATACGCACGCATCAAGTTTTTGGCGCCGCTGCCGAGGAGTGAATTGTTTAATACTTGAATATCTGTTAATGTTTTAATTTAGAATTAACTTGATTAGTTTTTAATTTTCAAATTTGTTGTTTATTTGTATTATTTTCATTCATTATTTTCTGCATATTTTCTGTTTTCATGTATTGTTTGTTTTCTTTCTGTTGTTTTTTCGTTTTTCTGTTTTTCTGCATTGTTACTGTCTACTGTAATTTGCTGAACTAAACGATACGGCGCATCTATTTATTTAGATACGGCGTATTGCTTTTTTATTTTATATACAACATATCTTATTTAATAATTCGATTACGGCGTATCTATCCATCAATACGGTGTATTCTGTTTTTAACCAGAAATTTTTAAAACCCTAAATGCCATACGGCGCATGAGTTTTTCTCATACGACGTATCTATTATTTATTAAAAACAGACTCGAATTCTTTAAACTAACGAGACACGGCGTATCGATTTTTGGCGATACGGCGTATCCACGATCTGTGAGATTTAAATCAATTTTCCTGTCTTTTAGAAATTTTTACTTTGAAGCCTATTTGTTTTGTGTTTCAGGAATCATGATTGACATTTTCCCGAGCTGGTTTGGAGGGTTGCGAATCAAACTGAAAATCGACGAGATCATATCAAGGTTTGCCCATGAAAGCGAAAAAGAGCAATATGAGTTCAAAACTTTTATCAAGGAATTCAAGACTACCAATGAACTCTTGCAACAAGAAAAAAAAAATATGATTAGAGAATTGACAATTGAAGTGCACCAATTGTCAAAGTTGTTAAGGAAGTTTTGTTCCAAGAGCACGACCTCAAAGGAATAACAACTAGGGGTGGCAAGTATACCTTTCAAATTGGAGAAACCACTGAGGTTAACAAAGATGGTGATAGTTCCCCTGGGCTTGAGCATGCTGAACCTAAAGTACCAAAAGAAGTTGATCAAGAACCAGAAATCAGGAATGAACCCATTATTGAACCAACCCGAGCGTCCCTTCCTTTTCCTCACCGTTTAAGGAAAGAGAAAGAAGACGCTTATCAGCAAAAATTCTTGGAAAATCTCAAGCAACTTCAACTCAGCATCCCGTTTATAGAAGCTCTTGTGCAAATGCCTAAGTATGCCAAATATCTGAAGAGTTTGTTGACTAACAAATCCAAGCTAGAAGAGGCTTGTATAGTAACGATAAGTGAAAGAAGCTCAGCCGCCTTGCTCAATAAACTACCATTAAAAGAAAAAGACCTAGGGAGTTTTACTATTCCTTGTCAAATTAATGATTTACATATTGGAAATGCTTTAGCTGATCTAGGAGCTAGTATAAGTTTAATGCCATTTGCTATGTATGAGAAACTAGGTCTTGGTGAACCCAAACCTACTAGGATGTGCTTAGAACTAGCCGATAGATCAGTATAATACCCTAAAGGAATAGCTGAGAACATTTTAATAAAAGTTGACAAATTTAATTTACCTATTGACTTTGTTATCCTCGATATGCCTGAAAATGCTAGGACACCTATAATATTAGGTCGACCCTTTTTAGACACTGCCTGGGCTATGATAGATGTCTTTAATAAGAAAATAACACTTAAGATAGGAGAAAACGAGGTTGAGTTTAATATGGAGCAATCTATGAAAAACCCTCCTTCCAAGGATGATGAATGTTATAGCGTTGATATTACTGATGATACTATTGACCAATTTACTCAAGTGTTATTAAAAAACAACCTACTTGATTCTTTCCTGCTTAAAAATATGGAAGAAACTATTGCTATCCAAGATCAAGTTGATGATAATCCCTTTATTAATGAATTTACTACTGATTCTGTTATCTGTAACTCGATACGGCGTATCGAGAAAATTGATGCGGAGCATCAATCTGAAGACAGCAGTGATTATGAGAAAGAGCAGGTTAACTCCGCTAGTGCCAATGAAATTGATGAAGTAAAATCTGTACTTAAGGATTTACCATCTAGTTTAGAATATGCTTATTTGTATGGTAATGAGAATTCACCTGTTATCATCGCATCCGGTCTAACTGAAAGAGAAAAAGGTTTGCTTTTGCAGGTATTAGGTAAACGCAAAGGAGCACTAGCTTGGAAAATGTCAGATATCAAAAGAATTAGCCCGTCGTTCTGTACACACAAGATCCTTATGGAAGATGAATTCAACCCTACAATTCAACCTCAAAGGCGTTTGAATCCAAAAGTCTAAGATGTGGTAAAAAATGAGATTGTTAAATTGCTTGACTCTGGACTTATCTATCCAATTTCAGATAGCTTGTGGGTCAGTCTTATCCACGCTGTACCCAAAAAAGGAGGAATGACGGTAGTATTGAATGATAACAATGAACTAATTCCATCACGAACTGTAACTGGATGGAGAGTTTGTATCGATTATCACAAACTCAATGATGCAACACGAAAAGACCACTTCCCTCTTCCATTCATTGACCAAATGTTAGAAAGATTATCTGGAAATGATTATTATTGTTTTCTTGATGGTTTTTCAGGTTTCTTTCAAATACCAATTGCTCCAAAGGATCAAGAGAAGACAACTTTAACATGCCCTTATGGAACCTTCGCCTACAGAAGAATGCCGTTTGGATTGTGCAATTCCCCTGCAACCTTTCAAAGATGTATGACGGCGATCTTCCATGACATGGTACAGGACTTGATGGAAGTCTTCATGGATGACTTCTCGGTGTTCGGTAACTCTTTCGATAACTGTCTTTCTAATCTTGATAAAATGCTTGCTAGATGTGAAGAAACCAACCTTGTTCTTAATTGGGAAAAATGTCATTTTATGGTAAGAGAGGGAATTGTGTTAAGACATAAAATTTCTGGAAAAGGTATCGAGGTTGATAAAGCTAAAATTGATGTAATCGCTAAATTACCTTTCCCCACTAATGTAAAAGGGGTTAGAAGTTTCTTAGGGCATGCTGGATTTTATCGTAGATTCATTAAGGACTTTTTCATGATATCTAGACCTATGACTCAACTATTATTAAAAGATGCAAAATTTAATTTTTTGGATGATTTCAAAAAGGCGTTTAATATGCTTAAAGAAAAATTAACTACTGCACCTATTATAATTTCTCCAGACTGGAATTTTCCTTTTGAATTAATATGTGATGCTAGCGACTATGCTGTAGGAGCGGTACTTGGTCAAAAGATCGATAAGAAATTCTAACCAATTTATTATGCTAGCAAAACTTTAAATAATGCCCAGGAACACTATACCACCATTGAAAAGGAACTTCTTGCAGTTGTTTTTGCATTTAATAAATTTCGCCCATATCTTATCTTGTCAAAAACTGTGGTTTACCCTAACCATTCTGCCTTGAAGTATTTGTTTAATAAATAGGACGCCAAACCTAGGCTCATCAGGCGGGTTTTGTTGCTTCAAGGGTTCAATATTGAAATTAAAGACAAAAAAGGGGCTGAGAATTTAGCAGCCGACCATTTGTCTAGACTAGAAAACCCAGCAATGGAAGTACTGAACGAGAAGGAAATTGCTGATGAGTTCCCTGATGAGTACCTAATGATGATAAAAACGAGGGGTAGCGATGATGAGCCATGGTATGATGATTTTATCAACTTTATTGTCAGAAAGAAATTTCATTCCAAGTTGACATCCGATCAGAAAAGAAGGTTCCTCTCTCAGGTAAATGATTATATTTGGGATGAACCATATGCCTTTAAGTTATGCCCTGACAATCTAATAAGGAGATGTGTTGCTTGAAATGACATACCTGCAATATTAGTGCATTGTCACTCGGGACCAACCGGAGGACGTCATAGCGCCATCATAACTAGATGAAAGGTTTTAGACGCAGGATTCTATTGGCCCAATATTCTTGAAGATGCCAAAAATTATATTAAAGGGTGCGATGCATGTCAACGGTCGGGAAATATCACATCAAGAAGCGAGATGCCTCAGAATTATATCCAAGTATGCAAAGTTTTCAATATATGTGGGTTGGATTTTATGGAACCGTTTCCTGAATCGAAAGGTAATAAGTATATTTTGGTAGCCGTTGATTATGTATCGAAATGGGTTGAGGCTCAAGCACTACCAACGAATGAGAGCAAGGTGGTGCTGAGGTTTTTGCTAGGACTGTTTTCTAGGTTTGGAGTTCCTAAAGCCTTAATTAGTAATAGAGGTACGCACTTTTGTAATCACCTCCTGGAAAAAGGCTTACAACAATATGGAGTCTACCACAAAGTTTCTACCGCATACCACCTCAATCCAATGGACAGACGGAAGTCACCAATCGGGCTATTAAATCCGTTGGATATTGTAAGATGTTCACAATATATATCACACGTATGGATTGAGATTTGGGCCGAATAGAAGAAGATTTCTAGAGAGAGAAGTAGAATGTTGGGAGCCTTTGTAGAGAGAGAAAGTAGTATGTGTTAGATTAGAATGAAAGGTCCAACCCTTCCCTTTTCTGGGAAGGGCTATATATAGTACTACATATGGTGCCCTGTGTGGGCTGTGGAGTGAGCTGACAGAGGGTAAAGACCCGACCCACTCCACGAATACTTTAATAACTAAACTATTACTAATATTACTAATGATCCTACGAGCTAGTTAATACTAACAGATACTCGGGGTGACCGAGTCTTCACATGAATAATTATATTCCTAACAATCTCCCCTTAAGGGAGGTCACCCCGGAAATAATGTTTTGACTTCTTAGCATTTTATCATATGACTATGACTTCCTAGCTCGTAGTTCTTGATTCTTCAAAGTCATTAATCTTTGTGCGTTCAGCAGCGAACTTTTGATGACTAATCTTTTGACTTGGATGATCTTTGATGTTTCTTTGAGAATATCATCCAACATAATTCTTCAATTCATCATGTAGCATCTCCTCCATATGAAGTTGTGATTTTGAACCGACATGCTCACACTTTTCTGGATCATGATCTTCAGCATCAGAGTTGCGGAAGCAGTGTTGAAGGTCTTTTAGATATCATGATTTCTTTGATTATGATGATAAAATGTGAGCGTGGGGTGATGAGTCAGCATCTGTTAGGCAATCAGCTGCAACCACCAGGGATTCCTGCATACGACAGTTAGCAATAAAACGTCCGGCACTTATAGTTTTGGATTTCGAGATTGTTAATAGCATAGTGTGAAAACTTTCTCTGATCCTTACCAAGGCCGTTCCTAAATTGGAAACCCCCGAGAGGGTTTACAAGATCTACCGAAGTACATCAACGATTAGGTGAGTCGCTGGAGTTCACTCCACGACTGTAGACCTTTTGTAACCGCCGTGACCACTAAGCGTAATTCACAAGGAATTACCGAAGTGACCTGCTTTCAGGGCTGTTTGATGTTGACCCTGGCAGGAATTTCCATTCAATCACTGAGAATTACATTTGTAAATTCCCTCATGAATGTTCTGGCAGATTGCTAAGATCTGTGTAGGACTCATAAGTTTACACCTGGTGTGCTTAATGTTGAACAACCAGTGTAGAAGTAACATGTGTTCCTATTGAGATCTTTTGATGTATCTCTTGGCTCTAGACTCAATAAGTGCATTTTTGGTAGTCGGAGACTGGAGCGGTGTCTCCTGTTACAATATCAACATAGCTCGCAATGAGCCGTCGATAGATTATGCAGGGTTCCCCGTAAGAATGAAACAAGTCCTTTTAAGAGAACTTGAGTGGTTTAGAAGGTTTAGTGCAGTGCGTCACTGGGTCCATGACGTCTTGTCTTCAATACCGGTGTTACCTTAGTAACCACCCGTAGTATATGAATTGAACCCGGTTTCTGCCCTAAGGTTGAATAATTGGAGGGCTATTTCTTTTCACCCTTTCTCATTTCTTTTTTTTTTTTTTTAATTCTTCAATCGATTCTTTCTCCTTTCTCATATTACTCTTTTTTTTTCTTTTTTTTTTTCATAATCGTACCTAAGGACTTTCTAATACTAACTATTCGGTATTGTCCTTGGGTGGATCCCTCCGGCTCTGGCGGATCATAGGACGGTTTTTCCTAACCTTAGCCACCTTATAACTTCATGACTATCCTATGTTGCCATTAACCAAATCCTTGAAAAATCTCTCAAAGTGTCTATGATTATGAAACACATTTTGCTAACACTTTAAGAGTTTTATATTTTTCAAAAGCTCCCCCTCAACATGTGCTCATATGTTTTAATTTTAAATTTATACATGTTAGGTGGAGTTCGCACTTTTGAATTGATCCACTTTCAGTGAATATGACCGATTCGAGACACGCTTACATCACTAGTTAGACTAGCTTGAAATTAATACCCGGCCTGGTCACATCCATAGAAAGTTTCTCGAAACGGTACACTCTACTCAGACATATCCTCTTCGAGACACGCTTACATCACTAGTTAGACCAGATTGAAATTATTACCCGGCCAGGACATGTCCTTTCGATTAATGACAGTTTGTGTTTCGTCAATTCATTGGTAAAGTCTGAGTCGTGCACACATGAGATGCCACATCCATTTTGCTATTGCACACCATTTGCTCCCCCTCAATATGTGCATCGATATACGAAAGAGTTTAGCACATATGGGAGAACTTACACTTAAGTCCAAAGAATCACATTTTTATTAGGTTTCATATCTAAATCACATTCTCTCCCCCGATAAAAAATTTCAAACCTTTTGAGATTTGTGATCCCAATTGATTTAAATAAGTTAGAAAAATGTGGGAGAAAATGTGGTCAGATTTGACATATTCTGATGATGGTGCATACTATGCTCCCCCTCAAACCAAAAGAGAGTGTCACTGCTGATGTTGCACAAAGTTTAAAAAGGTGTCAGAAATTTGAACAAATACTGCCCCCCTCAATTAATGACCCGCTTTCTATTTAAAGAGCTGTAGTCATTCAATAGAGCGTGAAGCATTTGTGAAAATTTAAGTCCAGTTACCACCTTGTGAAACACCAAAACTCTCCTGAAGAATCATAGATGTGAAGAGTTTGTGGTGTAAAGAAGACTTCTCTTCTTATACAAGAAATGATGCACTGAATCGTACATCAAGTCGGAGAAACATGGATATAAAGTAATCCATGCCCGGGTGAACATCACCCAGTTGGGGAAACAACCGTCTTTATGGCGACATACTTTCCCTATAATAGAACGCGGGTTGCTATCTGAAGAAATAGCATGCCATTAGACATGTTTTAACCGGTTAATATAACTTCTGCTCGAGCTTCATTTAAAGACCCGTGACATTATTGAATGACATTTCTAGGTCCGTAATTGTTATCGATAAACAGAGGACATGCCTAGAAGAACTATTTTTTGGTATTTTTGATTTTTTGATTTTTATGGTTTTTATAGGTTTTATAATTTTCTATTTTCTTTTTGTTTTAAAAATATATACAAGGATATGTGAAGCAAATCCATTACTCCTCATTCTCTTCCTGAAGACGCTTAAGGGTCTCTGGCGTCAAACTCTTCATGCCAAGTCGCGGGAGAATAAATTGAAACCGTTCTCTCGGAAGTGCCTTAGTGAAGATATCAGCCAACTGAAACTCGGTCCTCATGAAGTAAAGTTCAACCACCCCTTTTTCAACCTGTTCCATTATGAAGTGATGTCGGGTGTCGATGTGCTTTGATCTGGAGTGTTGGACATTGTTGCAGCAAAGAGCTATAACACTTTTGTTATCACAATACAGAGGTATTTTGTTGTATGCAAAACCATAGTCCGATAGTTGTGATCTCATCCAAAGAATTTGAGCACAACACGCAGACATGGCGATGTATTCAACCTCTGTTGAAGATATAGACGTACTCATTTGCTTTTTAGATGACCAGCTAACCAACTTATCTCCCAGAAATTGAGCACCTCCTGATGTACTTCGACGAGTATCTTGACACCCCGCATGATCTGCATCTGCATAGGCCGTGAGTGCCATGGCAGTGTCCTTAGGATACCAGAGACCCATGTGGATAGTCCCTTGAAGGTATCAAAAGACCCGCTTTACTGCTTCCAGATGCTTCTTGGTAGGCTTGGATTGGTATCGAGCACACATGCATACAACAAACAATAGATCTAGCCTACTAGTAGTGATATACATCTGGGATCCGATCATGCTTCGAAACTTTGTTTGATCAACTGGGATCCCAGAGAGATCTTCATCCAACTTCGATCTCTCAATCATAGGGGTGTCAACAACATCACTTGAATCAAATCCAAATTTCTTCAATATTTCATTTGCATATTTGGATTGATTAATAAAGATGCCTCCGGGACTTTGGGAGATTTGTAAACCCACGAAGAACGACATTTGTCCCATCATAGACATATGGAACTTAGAACTCATCTCATTAGAAAACCTGTCACATTCCCTAGGATCAGACGAGGCGAATATGATGTCATCTACGTAGATCTAAACAAGAAGTAGATGTTTGCCCGATTTCCTAGTGAATAGCGTAGGATCAACAACACCTTTGGAAAAGCCATTAGCCCGAAGAAACTTCGATAAGGTATCATACCACGCCCTGGGTGCTTGCTTTAGCCCATATAGAGCTTTCTTCAAACGGTAGACGTGAGTAGGACAATCAAGATTCACAAATCCTTCTGGTTGACTGACATAAACTTCCTCTTTTAGATCACCATTCAGAAATGTTGTCTTTACATCCATTTGGTAGACAACCATATTCTGACTGGCAGCATTAGCTAGAAAGATTCTGATGGCTTCAATTATAGCAACTGGAGCGAATGATTCTTTAAAGTCTATGCCCTCTTCTTGACGATATCCTTTTGCAACAAGTCGAGCCTTATTCTTCAGAACGTCACCATGCTCATCAAGTTTCACTTTAAAGATCCAATTGAGAGCGATAATCATTGCACAATCTGGAGCGGGCACTAATTCCCATACTTCAAGTCGGTCAAACTCATGAATTTCTTCTTGCATAGCCTGAAACTAGCAGTATTTAGACATAGCATCTTTGAAATCTTTGGGTTCGATTTTGGAGAGTACAGAATTAAAGAAGCACCACAGTGCATCAGTGGCAAGTTGCTTTCTTGTGGATACCGAACGAGAAGAATTTCCTATGATGTTTTCAATAGGATGATCGGTGGTCCATTTTTTGAGATGATCATGTGGTTGAGGGTATTGAACTGATGTTGCCGAGTTAAGATCCCCTGAAGAAGACGTGTCTGTAGAAGATTCAGGAGCAAAGATATTCTCGAATGGAACATCATCAACAGGAGCAAAAGGATTCACCTCAAAAGAATTACCTATTGCAGAACCTTGTTGTACCGAAGAAGACTGAACATTCAATGATGATGGTGAATGACTGACAGATGGTACTTCTTGACAGACTGTGTAACACCCCCAAAATCACAATATTCGCGGAAGCATACACTTTGGGGTGCTATGTGGTTGATAATCATCACACAAGATATAGTGAACGGATTAAAAATCCGTTTTAAAATGTATTACATAAGTCAAGTCATGTAGCGATACATAAAAACCATTTAAGATGAAAATGAAGCCCATTTAAACAAAAGGTCCAGTTATCAGAGTAAACGCATTAAAAATATTTCCATCATTTATTGTGACCGACGCCATGCACTGCACCTGGCTAAATGCATCTCAGTTTCCTGAGAAAAACTTGCTAAAAGTCAGCTAACGCTGGTGAGTTCATAGGTTTAAATAAATAGCACACATGGACCAATAGCAACATCATAAAAACAATTCAGCAGATACACACTATCAGTAATGCAAACACTAAGCCTCATCCTACCGAAACTAAGACAATGTAGCACGACTAGCGTTAGCAAATAAATAAGGGTGCCCGCGAGTGTTAATCCCTAGACACCCGGCTAAAAACCCGAATGGTATACGTTCGCCTTGGCTATGCCGAGCCAACCGAACGGGGACGTCACTCCTAATAGATCTATTTATAACAACCGGCTTCCCATCAGGAATTAACGACAGATGATAGTGGGCACAAAATGGGATTCAACAAACTTAGGTTTCTGCATACTAGTGTGATCTTAAAAGCAACTTCAATTCTGGTCCATGAAAACAGTTTTGCATGTTTCTCACCCCAAGCTTATAAAACCAAAATCGTATAAAAATATGGGGCTATAAACTCACCTTTCAAATACAGCAATTCAGCAATCAATCAAAATAATGCAACCGCGCCGATCAGCACCCTAAATTAGTACGGTAAATCTTAGCAAATCATTCGTGGTTCAAGTGTCTTTACTTTATTTGAAAAGTTTTACGTTTGACCGGTGCTCGTGTATTTCTTGCTTGCTGTGTGGTAAAGTATATTTCGAAATAATTTATTTTTACAACTCTTTGGGGGTAGCTCATGGTGAAAGTGCATGGTGGGAATACGTAACGGAACATCCGTGTTAGTATTCGCGATTTAAATGTGCAAGTGTCATATATATATATATATATATATATATATATATATATATATATATATATATATATATATATATATATATATATATATATATATATATATATATATTTGCTCATACCTTTATATATATATATATATCTTAAATTAAATCCTCATATATAGAGATTAATTAAATGGCTTTGAAGAGTGGTTAATATAACGTAGTTAGTGAAAAACTATTATATTTAGAAACGTCGTTTATTACTTTTGTTGCAACATGTATTATAAGGAAAACAAGTTTGTTAAGTAATTTCATAAAGTTTACTTAAGTTGTGGATTTTCTCAAAATACTCTAAGTGTTGGATTTTTAGAAAATTTGGGCATGACCCATTCGTTTATACAACGTTTCCATTTATCTCACTTGTTGCAACTTTACTCAATTACTTCGCTAATAAGTGCAAAATACTTTTAGTGACATATGTCAAGTGTCGTGAATATATATATTCGTCGTTAAATTGTTTGTTATCTTAACTTTTAAATAATAACACCAAATTTCGACACGAAGTCAATATTTTTTCAAAAAGTCAACAAAAGTCAATCTCAATGTCATTTTAGGAAAAATGTCAATTTTTACCCTTTCGGAGACTAAGCGTCTCAAAACAAGTCCAAAAATAGTTATCGTTATATTTATCGTTTCGTTAAACATTTTTAACTTCGGCGAGTCGGAAAATATTCCAAAATCAAATTTATCATTTTTCTTTTGTAATTGGGCCGAAACTTCCAAAATAAGCCCAATTACTATTTTTGACCCAAAACACATTTTTAGTTATAACGTATATATCGACACGTTACTAGAAATCATTTTACTCGTTCAATACATTCGTTTGGTCAAAAAGTCAAACTTACAAAATTTCACATGGGCTTCGGCCCAACAGTAAAATAATGGGTTTTTATGGCCCAAAATCTATTTAGCCCAATTTGTATTTATTTGTTACTTATTAGTTATTTTTAATTACCAAATACACTTTATACTTATCAAATAATCTCCAATAATTAAGTTACTAAACCAAAAGTCAAACTTTGACTTTTTCTACTGTTCATTCGAACCATACATAGTATCTCAACTTATTTTTACCCTTTTTGCTAATTATTTTTAGTAACTTATAACTTATTAAATAAGCCAAACTAAATAAACACTTCACTATATTTTTCCACCATTTCACCATTTGAGCCAAAATTTTATGTTTTTCAAAACCCCAATAATCTTTTATTTTATATATGGGTCGAACCACATATAGCTCACAAAAATCATTATAGTGCTTAAATTAGCGTAAAAACCGTATCTAGTGTTTGTATCATCAAACTAGCACTATATGCAACAAGATTTACCACACAAGCAAGAAATCAACTAATTAACTCATAATTATCACAAAAAGTCGAGCACAATATATCAAAGATCAAACCCTAGCTTTACTTATATTATCAAAACATATACATTTAACATTTTTAAACATCACAATACACCAAATGAACACAAGATTAACAAGATTTGAAAAGTTTAAGAATCCTTACAAAGCTTTGAAAGTGGTACGTGTGATATAGGACCAAGAACACCCAAAAACCTTGCTAATATTAACCCAAATCAAGCTCCAAATTACCCAAAAATCTTTAGCAAACCCTTTGTTCTTGAATCTTCGAGAGAAAAATTTAGTATAATGAAGTTTGTGTGTGTGATTGTGGCGTCAAAACTAGGCAAGAAAAAGGGGATGAGCAAGTTATTTTGGGTAGGATTAAAAGATAAGATCTAAAAATCCAAAAAGGGTGTTACTATATTAGGCAAAATTAGATTGCATTTAAGGATAGAATTTGTTTTATCCCATGTGGGTTGGTGTGGCACAAGAGGGCCGGTTTTGGTTTAATTAGGGGAGGGCAAAATAGTTTTGATCCCGCTTTGGTGTATTGTGTGTCGGTTTAAGTTAAAAAGTTACCGTAAAGTCCCGGTTTGACGTTTTTGGACCCGATAACGTAAAATAAGGTTTTTAACCGCGTTTTTGTCAGAAATATAATAAAATGTCATTACTGACTCAAAAATATATTTATTTGACCTTTACCATGTGTATTGTGCTGTCGGTTCGCGCGTGCGGTTATTTTTCAGAAAAATGCGAGAAAGCTCTCAGTAAATTATAATACTTGTCAGTAACTATCAGAAATGTGATAATTTAACTTTACTGACAAAAATAAACTTTTCTGCAGTGACTGTAAGCTACAGTATGCTGGGACAGCTCCCGAAAATGCTTAAAAATACTCAGAAACATGCAATGCGCACAGAAATGCTTAGCTTAAAAATAATTAATACTCATATAATATTAATTAGCAACGTGAAAATTACCATTTGTCACAGTCTCCCCATCTAATCAGGAAATCCGTCCCGGATTTCAATTGACGCCACTCTTGGTTTTCGGAAAAAGATGAGGGTATTTTCGCTTGATCTCGTCCTCTCGCTCCCAAGTGTATTCGGGACCTCTGCGAGAGTTCCATCGGACCTTCACAATTGGGATACGACTCTGCTTTAGTCGTTTCACTTCCCGGTCCATGATTTCAATCGGTTCTTCAATAAAATTTAACCTCTCATCAAGCTGGATTTCATCCAAAGGAATAACTGCGCTTTCATCGGATAAACACTTCTTCAAATTACTGACGTGAAAAACGTCATGCACAGCATTGAGCTCAGACGGCAGTTTGAGTCGGTAGGCTACCGGCCCGATCTTGTCAAGGATCTCAAAAGGTCCTATATAGCGAGGGTTCAATTTTCCACGCTTGCCAAATCTGATCACGCCTTTCCATGGCGAGACCTTCAACATTACCTTATCTCCCACTTGAAACTCAAGGGGTTTTCTCCTCTTATCAGCATAGCTCTTCTGACGGTCACGAGCCGCCTGCATTCGGTTCTTAATCTGTACAATCTTTTCAGTAGTCACATGGACTAACTCTGGCCCGGTAAGTTGGCTTTCTCCAACTTCTGCCCAACAAATTGGTGATCTGCACTTACGTCCATAAAGTGCTTCATACGGTGCAGCTTTTATGCTGGTGTGATAGCTGTTGTTATAGGAGAATTCGACTAAAGGCAAATGCCTATCCCAGCCGTTTCCGAAATCAATTACACAGGCTCTTAACATGTCCTCTAACGTCTGAATAGTTCTTTCACTCTGACCATCCATTTGGGGATGATATGCCGTACTCATATTGAGTTTAGTTCCTAAAGCATCCTGAAGCGAATTCCAAAAGTTTGACTTAAATCGACTGTCTCGATCAGAGATAATAGAAACAGGCACACCATGCCTTGCAACAATTTCCTTAACATATAAACGCGCGAGTTTATCCATTTCAATTTTCTCCGCTATAGGAAGAAAATGCGCTAATTTTGTGAGACGGTCAACGATTACCCAAATCGTGTCATAACCACTCGATGTCCTAGGCAATTTCGTTATAAAATCCATAGTAATGCGCTCCCATTTCCATTCTGGAATCTCAGGTTGAACAAGCAGACCGGACGGTCTTTGGTGTTCTGCCTTAACCTTCGAGCACGTTAAGCACTTGCTGACATATTCTGCTATATCGGCCTTCATGTTTGGCCACCAATACAACTTTTTCAGGTCTAAATACATCTTGTCAGATCCTGGGTGAATGGAGTACTTGGACTTATGGGATTCGTGCATAATAAAATCACGAATTCCTCCATACAATGGAATCCAATACCTGTCTCCATAACGCAAAATCCCATCTGATCTTCTTACTAATCCATTCTCAAGTTTGGGCATTCTGTGAATCTTCTCACTAGGTCGGTTTTCATCTTTGAGCGCTTCATCCTGAGCCTCAAGAATTTTTGCTGGAAGCGGCGAATTAATCGTCATCCCTAACGATCTAACCCTAAGAGGTTTAATCCGTTCTTTTATGCTAAGGGCGTCGGCAACAACATTTGCCTTGCCTGGGTGATAACGGATTTCACAATCATAGTCGCTAAGCAATTCCAACCATCGGCGTTGTCTCATGTTCAGCTCCTTCTGTTTCAATATATGCTGTAAACTCTTGTGATCAGTATACACTACGCACTTAGTTCCATAAAGGTAGTGTCTCCAAATTCTCAGTGCAAGCACGACTGATCCTAATTCTAGGTCGTGGGTTGTGTAATTTTTCTCATGGGTTTTCAGCTGTCGAGAAGCGTATGCTATTACCTTCTCTCTTTGCATCAACACGGCTCCCAAACCTTTGTGTGATGCATCACAATACACAATAAAATCTTCGCTACCCTCGGGTAAAGCTAAAATAGGCGCACTACACAATTTTTCCTTAAGGAGTAGAAAAGCTTCTTCCTCATCATTTCCCCAGTCGTATTTCACATTCTTTTGAGTCAATTTCGTCAACGGTTTAGCTATCTTAGAGAAACCTTCTATAAACCTTCTGTAATAACTGGCAAGTCCTAAAAATTGTCGGATTTCCGTCGGCGTTGTGGGCGTTGCCCAATCCTTAATGGCCTCAATCTTAGCAGGATCTACGTGAATTCCTTGTTTATCGATCACATGACCAAGGAATTGTACGGTCGATATCCAAAATTCACACTTCGAAAACTTAGCATATAACTCTTCCTTTTTCAATAATTCTAGAATTAGCTTGAGATGTTCCTCATGCTCTTGCTCATTCTTGGAATATATCAAGATATCGTCAATGAACACTATCACAAATTTGTCCAAATACGGCTTACACACACGATTCATGAGATCCATGAATACTGCTGGTGCATTTGTTAAGCCGAATGGCATAACTTGAAATTCATAATGGCCATATCGGGTTCGGAATGCGGTCTTCGGGATATCCTCTTCCCGAACTCGAAGTTGGTGATAACCCGATCTTAAGTCTATCTTAGAATAAACCGATGATCCCTGCAACTGATCAAACAAATCGTCTATCCTCGGGAGTGGGTATCTATTCTTAATGGTTAGCTTATTCAGTTCCCGATAGTCTATACACATTCTGAAGGATCCATCCTTCTTCTTAACAAACAAAACAGGAGCTCCCCAAGGCGATGAACTCGGTCTAATGAAACCTTTTCCAGATAATTCAGCTAATTGATCTGACAATTCTTGTAATTCCATAGGTGCTAAACGATAGGGTGCTCGCGCTACAGGCGCGGCTCCTGGCACTAATTCGATGTGGAATTCGATTTGTCTGGCCGGTGGAAGTCCCGGTAAGTCTTCTGGAAAGACCTCTGGAAAATCCCTTACGATTGGCACATCTTCCAACTTTTTCTCTCCAAGTTCCTTTTCTTTCTTCTCAGTGACATGAGCTAAAAAGAGATAACATCCCTTCTCGATGTACTTCTGCACCTTCGTACACGAGATGATTGCCAATCTTGACGAACGCGCGCGATCAGAACGGTCACCTTCAACAATCAGAACTTCGTTCCCATAGGGAACTCTAACAATTTTCTCATCACAAACGATGACGGCATGATATTTCGATAACCAATCCATTCCTATGATGACGTCAAAACTACCTAATTCCACTGGCATCAGATCAATGTTGAAAGGACGATTCAACAAGTTTAGAGTGCAACCCCTGATGATGGTACCTATTCTTTCTAGGTTTCCGTTTGCTAATTCTACATCGAAGGCATTATCTAAGGTGGTCGGGGCTATGTCAAGTAAAGGACTAAAATTGGTTGATACAAAACTTCTATCTGCTCCCGTATCGAAAAGTACTGAAGCATAACGATTATTTAAGAGAAACGTACCCGTCACCACGTTCGGGTCGTCCTGTGCTTCTCTTCGGCCTACAGCATAAACTCTTCCACGAGCTCTTCCTTTATTTCCCTGATTCCCATTGTTAATCATTGCCACTTGGTTCCCTGGTCTACCACCGTTTCCTTGGTTTCGGGGCTTATTGCACTCATTCCGATAATGACCTTTTTCACCACACCAAAGCAGGTGACATCCGCCTTACGGTTGTAGGCTGGTGCTGCTTGTGCTGTGGCTAGTGGTCTTGATCTACAGTTCTTTGCTATGTATCCTATCCTCTGGCAATTGTTACACCTCACAGTGCACTGTCCCCTGTGATGTAACTTACAGCGGTTACAAAAAGGCATATTCTTGTCATAACCCTTCTTGTCTCCTGAACCAATTGCATAAACCTTGCCTCCATTCTGCTTTTTGTTTTGAGAGCTGTTGTTGTTACCTTTAGAGTGATCTTCCCACTTCTTTTTGTGGTCAGTACTCTTCTCTGGAATATCCTCCAGTTCCTGATCCATTAATTTGTTTGCCGTCTCCATGGTCTCATGAAGATCTACAGCTCTCGAGGTAATCACATCACCTCTTATGGATTTCGGCAAACCACCGATATACCTTTTAATCAATCTGGCTTCCGTCCGAACCATTTCTGGACATAGCAAAGCCAACTCCTGGAATCTCTGGTTGTAAGCAGCGATGTTGTTGTTTTGCACCTTCAAATTCCAAAACTCAATTTCTAATTTCTTAATCTCATTTCGTGGGCAATACTTCCTAATCACTAGTTCCTTAAAATCTTCCCAAAGCATGGCATAAGCAACCTCCCTATTAGCAGACTTCATGTAGTTGTTCCACCAGGTCAAAGCGGAATCCATGAAAGTGAATGACGCAAACTTAACCCTGTCATTCTCATGACATCCACTGATATGAAATACGGTCTCAAGTTTCTCAATCCATCTAGTCAAACCAACGGCTCCTTCTGTTCCTCCAAATCCTCCAACCATGATTTTTCGGAACTCAGCGTAAGTACAACCTCGACTGTTGGTTGCTGGCCTAGATGTCCCGGTGTTAGAGGTCGAATTGGTCACAGCTGCGAGAGCGGCTGCCACACGGTCAGCAACAAGTTGATCCAGTGTTGCTTGATTCATTGCTGGGGTAGCAGTTGCGGCCCTAGTTGGTGCCTCTTCCTCTGCTGTATGAACCAGTGTGTTAGCAGGTCGTCCTCGTGTGACTCTGATCGGGGCAGTGGGTTCAACAGTTCTTCCCCTCACTGACCTTGTTTGAATGGGTGTGTTAGCGGGTTGTCCTCGTGTGGCTCTGGTTGACTTTCGTTTTGGTGCCATTTATCTGCATCACAAAAGATGGTGATAAATGAGATCTTTGGTTAAAGGAAAATAAGTTATACGGATATGTGAATAGCGAAAACAAAATGCAAGAATAAAGTCAACCACAGAGGAGCAACGAAAGAAGGAAAGAAAAGTATAAATCGGATAGAAAGACTAAGCTTGTTATATATATCGAAAGATGAAGGTTTACAAAATTACAAGCTCGTCAATAGATAGTTCTAAGATACTACGGAGATACTATTAGTCCTAGGAATACATCATCACTACTACGAATCTAGGAATACATCATTACTACTACTATTCTAGGAATACATCATTACTACTACTACATCTAATGGTCGGTACTAGCAATGCGTAGCTCCTCAAATGCTCGGTTTAATCCTCCAATGGTGGTCTCTAGCTGGGCTACACGGTCTCTAAGCTCCTGGTTCTCCCTCATCACTGAACCAATGATAACCTCAGCGGTCACAATCCTCTGCCACTGAGTACGATCGACTCCTCTAGCTCGTCGCAACATACCCTGAATCCTCTGCTGTCCTCTACCTAAACCAATGGCCCTAAAGTCCAAACCTCTAAGCTCCCTACCATGCAACCTCTCTAAAGCATCCAATCTAGCCCTCAATCCAATCATCACTCTACGGTCAGAATACAACTCCTCAAACAAAACACAAGCTGCCTGATCAATAGTCCCAATCCGCCTCTCCACAGTCTGAATACGCTCAGACTGCTCCAATCTCCCAAGCTGATCAGAATGAACATCAAGTAAGCTCGCCTGGTTCTTCAACTGAATCCAGATCTGATCCATCTCAGTAAGCTCAGGCTCTGTAAGTGGGGAACCTACTGGTGAAGGGAGTGGAGTAGGCATCGGAGATGGTGGTATAAAAGAAGGAGATGACGGTGTGTACTCTGGGCTAGCTGCACGTACACCCGTGCCAACATCACAAGCAATGTCTAACCACTAACTATCATCCAAACCCTGAATTTGTGCATCTCTCGAGCTCTGTCCAACCTCAAACAATCCCTGAACATCCTCCATAATACCCTTGCCATCCCTCGGCACCCTAACCTGATCTATGTCCATAGGAGTATCCCTATCCCTATCATCCTCTAAACCTATAGAAGTGTGCTCAACAGGTGCAGTCACAGTAGGAGTAGGCTCATCCTGAACCTGCTCTGGATCCTCCACTGGATCCTCATCCTCATCAGAATAAGTCTCCACTGATCTCCTACGTCTCTGACTAGGTGGGGAATCATCTGGAGATAACATAGGTGACTGAGGTGGTGAATCAGCAGGAGTATCCTCAACATCAATTATAACCCTCTTCCTAGGTGGTAAAACTGGGAAATCTGAGAGTCGCTGATAAGGTCCAGAATACACCGACATGCGAGCAGTGCGTCGGCGGACAAGTGGGGTATCAGGATCATGCTGAGTAATAGTGTACAACTGAGCTGGTGATGAACGGTGTGCTGTGGTAGATCTGTGTAAATACGGCGAGGTAGATGGAGTGGTGTGTACAGGCTGAACTGGAATAGATGGCTGAGCAGCAACACGAATAACCTGATGGAGGTCATCCATGAACGGAACTGGCTGCTGTGTCTGAGAAGTGAATCCATCAATATCCACCTCGGAGTGTGTGCCGAATGGGAGAGACATGGTCTGTGACAAATATAGTGCGACACGTATAAGTATATAGAAATTACTTATATCATATATGCTTAGTATAATATACTCATATAGCATGCTAAAAAAAATTAATCAAATAAGGCAAACAATGCTTAAATCAAATAAACAACTAATGCTCAAATCATAGCAAGCTAAACTGGCAGGCATCCGGCGGTCATGATGGAAAGTTTTTCAAAATCGGTTATAGTTTGAGGTTTTTATAAACCACGTTCTCTATAACCTAGGCTCTGAATACCAATCTGTAACACCCCCAAAATCACAATATTCGCGGAAGCATACACTTTGGGGTGCTACGTGGTTGATAATCATCACACAAGATATAGTGAACGGATTAAAAATCCGTTTTAAAATGTATTACATAAGTCAAGTCATGTAGCGATACATAAAAACCATTTAAGATGAAAATGAAGCCCATTTAAACAAAAGGTCCAGTTATCAGAGTAAACGCATTAAAAACATTTCCATCATTTATTGTGACCGACGCCATGCACTGCACCCGGCTAAACGCACCTCAGTTTCCTGAGAAAAACATGCTAAAAGTCAGCTAACGCTGGTGAGTTCATAGGTTTAAATAAATAGCACACATGGACCAATAGCAACATCATAAAAACAATTCAGCAGATACACACTATCAGTAATGCAAACACTAAGCCTCATCCTACCGAAACTAAGACAATGCAGCACGACTAGCGTTAGCAAATAAATAAGGGTGCCCGCGAGTGTTAATCCCTAGACACCCGGCTAAAAACCCGAATGGTATACGTTCGCCTTGGCTATGCCGAGCCAACCGAACGGGGACGTCACTCCCAATAGATCTATTTATAACAACCGGCTTCCCATCAGGAATTAACGGCAGATGATAGTGGGCACAAAATGGGATTCAACAAACTTAGGTTTCTGCATACTAGTGTGATCTTAAAAGCAACTTCAATTCTGGTCCATGAAAACAGTTTTGCATGTTTCTCACCCCAAGCTTATAAAACCAAAATCGTATAAAAATATGGGGCTATAAACTCACCTTTCAAATACAGCAATTCAGCAATCAATCAAAATAATGCAACCGCGCCGATCAGCACCCTAAATTAGTACGGTAAATCTTAGCAAATCATTCGTGGTTCAAGTGTCTTTACTTTATTTGAAAAGTTTTACGTTTGACCGGTGCTCGTGTATTTCTTGATTGCTGTGTGGTAAAGTATATTTCGAAATAATTTATTTTTACAACTCTTTGGGGTTAGCTCATGGTGAAACTGCATGGTGGGAATACGTAACGGAACATCCGTGTTAGTATTCGCGATTTAAATGTGCAAGTGTCATATATATATATATATACTAGGCAAGTACCCGTGCATAGCAACGGAATTCGTAGCGGCAAATAATTAACGATTTGTGATATTGTGGTGAGTGTTTTGTGTAGCGTTCAAAATAGAACGTGAACCGATTAGAATGTAATTGCAAACGGTTGTACTACACGATGACTAAAGTCTAGAAAAAATTCTTAACATCTATCAAACAACATATAAAACATTTAATGAAACTGAAAGTAACATTATATTAGTTATGAGATAAAAACTAACACATGTTACTCTTCGCGTAATACTTCTTGATAAACGACATTTGAGGTGTAGATTCCTGCTTGACGGAACTCTTTAACTGGTTTAACAAATACCTTTGTTGTTCTACGGGATATCCCTCTAGACAATGCCACATAAAGCTGGCCATGCGAGAAAACAGAGTCGGGCAAATAGACACCCACATTTGAAATTGTTTGGCCTTGAGCTTTATTAATAGTCGACACAAAGCTAAGGCAAATAGGGAATTCCAAATGACTATGACTTAACTGACTTAACGGTGTCTTTGTAACTCTTTAGTAATGATGGCCTCAACACGGGGCGACTCGAAAGTGCTTTAATTTTCTTTTAATAAGAAATGTGTGAGAAGCGATTACAAAAACTAAAACACTTTAAAAAAAGCCTAATCTTTGGATAAGCAAGTTCGATGGTTTTATGCATCAGAAAAACACATTGTGGGAATTCGACCCATTTGAGATAATAATCTTCTATTAAGCTAACTGATGTCTTATACTACCTATTTGGACCGTTAGAATAAACCATAACCCATATCAAACCATTTATAAGCAATTGGATCAAAATTACCATCTCTAAGCATAGAAACAATCAGAAATTACTGATGTTGGTAACATCAGCAAAGACACTATTCTCATTTTCAACACAATTGGCCACGTTCAAGGAAGAAAAATCTGACTGGAGAGAATGGAAGTCAAAATCCATTGCAGTTCCAGACAAGATTACAGAGCTTAAAATATATGAAATATTCCTTTTTGGACCTTTAAGACTCCAATTACGTGAACCTATCTCTAGACCGGAGCTCAAAGCCTTTATGAGCAAAGTGCCATTATAGCAAACTTCTTCTCCATATTTAAGAGTCTGAACTTTTCGCAAAGAATCCTTCACATCAGCTGCACTGAGAAGAATATTTAGTTAGTTCTTTGTAAACATATGTATGTTACTTAAACACTACAAAAATAAATAACAGAGACACTCGAAGCAGCTTTAAGTTATAATGGATAGTTGAAGCATTAAAAAAATAAGTGTGGTGTGATACATAAATCAACTTGCATACTTATTTCGGCAATACATTTGTCTTACATGGATATGCACAGAATAATTTATGTGATATACCATTATTATGTAAGAATTGGTTAAATTATGTGAAAATGGATATGTTGCATCGTCACAGCAAATAACTTAAAGACTTTGTTGATTTAATTTTGGACAAAATATAAAATTAACAAGATATAAATATAGCACAATAACTAAAAAAAACATCTTTAAAAATAAATAAATTGAAAAATTAAGACTGTAGTGAGTTCATAAGCATTCAAAATATTAAAGTCAATTGTTTCTTGATGCAGCCAATCCAAGAGCAGACTCATTTTCCTATCTGGTTTTTAATTTTCATAGTAACGTTATATTATATGAAAGAGGCCAGAGAGCTATGTAATGATATACCAAATTGTATGCCACACCAACTTAAGAAAATCAAAAAGTTTTTTGAAAGCAAAATAATATACTTTCACCTGATCATGAAATTTCAGGCCTCACATATGACAATTTGGTATATTATCTGCTAATACGGAAACTATGTTATCAATGTTTTTGCTGATACCATCGCTTTGAGGATACAGAAACTATGTTCTTATTGTTTTTGCAAGTTAACAGTTTGTGAGCATACGAAAACTATGTTACTTGCTTAGTTATAAAGATCACTATGATACTAAGTTACCGTAGCGTATATAACAACTATTTACGGGATTATACTTTGTTCATATTCCCGATACATTAATTTTTTAGATAAAAAAAAATGGAGTTTATCTTTTAACTATGTAATGCAACTTATATATAATACATCAATACTTTCTATGAATGTTGCAATGTTACCCGTATAATGGCACTTAACTTCCAAGCTCTGTCCCATCTTAGTGCAGGTGGAAATCAGATTAACTTGTCTATCTAGACGATGTTGTAAAGACCATTTCTTGACTTACCTGCACAAGATTAACAATTAGATCTTGATACCTTTTAGTAATCTATAAAAGGTTGCAATGTTATCATCACTTACAGCAGTAAGGCAACTGACTCATACACCACGGTGCAGCTTAGTTTAGTCCTCCAGATTATCTCGTCTGCAATCTCTTCTTCCATGGCGCGGCTTACCTTCACAGCAAACAAACATACAGTACACGTTACTTGTCCATATAACATGTTTTCATACCATAATACCATAGTAAGCTAAGACAAACTCCCTCATTCTTATCACATACAAGTAGTATTCATACGATCTAGAAGACTGCATTAGATATGATTACAATAACAATAATCTAATTTCAATTCAAAAGATCTAGAAGACTGCAAGCGTTATAAATACGGTTTGGGTGACTTTCAATCCATTTGACCCTTTCATCTTTTACGATTAACATAACTCAAATCTTTCAATTCATAAGTAAATGAGTCAAAAGGATGATTACTATATTTTCATTGACATACCTGAACCCATTCGAAGTAACTGATTGTCACTCCGCCTGAATTCGCAAATATGTCAGGAAGGATGACGACGCATTTCTTTGTTAAAATCTGTGAATAAGAAAAAATAATAGTGATCTTTCTGTAATGTACGTTGTTTCGATAATATCCAAACGAACTCATAAGGTTAAAGCAAATGGGTGATATTTTAAACAAGATACTAACCTCGTCCGCTTCAGGGTCAATTGGTAGCAGCTTCGATAATGAATTTGGCTTTGATATGGTTAGCATTATCCCTGCGATCAAATATCAAAAAAATATTATTATATTACTAACTTTCTTTCTGGGATAATTGCAAAAACAAGGTTTGTTTTCAACACGAAATCCAAATATAGAATATACATAAACCATTTGTCTATTTCTATATTCTTCGCTAATTTCAAAGATTGGAATTGCAAGAAATATCCTATGTCATCCATTCGAAATATACATACAGAATAATCCATAAGACAACTCGTGTGATACGGATGTCTTACCAGCAGGTCACCATTTGCTAGAGCTACTGAGATTGGACGTTTCCAAAAGGGGCAGATATCACAAAGGACAATGTTTTGGTTTGGAGTGATCCGCACATTCAAGTTATACTTCTCAATTATTTCACGTAATGTCGTCTTTGATTTCCCCTGAACTCGGCCACTATTAACATTGATCCCACAAAATAAACGACCATCTCCCTGCCACCATCAAAATAAACAAAAAAATCTTAAGTAACCAACTCATAAATAACACAAAATTTAAGTAAAAGTTTACTTTCAAACCATATTCTGTGAGGTGAATTGATAGAACAAACCTGCTCATGCCACCCCAGATGGCTTTTAAATTCCCACTCAGGCAACTCATGGCAAGGCTCAAACTTCTTTCCAAAGTACTGTTCAGTAACAGACCTAAACTTGTCGATCCCCCATGAATCTATCAAATACTTCATTCTACTACACAAAACACATAAAATTAACATAATTAAAGCAAATCGAAACAAAATAGCTGTAACATGTAACTTCAATCGAAACCCAAAAAAAAATGGAATTAGGCGCTACTTACCAGTTGTTCGGTGTGGACAACATAGTATTCACTTGCAGTTTCCGGCGGCGGTTAAGTATGTTCCGGCGGCGACAACCCAAATTCCGGCGAGGTCTGAAAGATATATAAAAAACAAATAGATATATAAAAAACACATAGATCCATAAAAAAGCATAGATCTATAAAAAAGCATTCAAATTCCGGAATAAATAAAAATAAATAAATAAAAAAAGCCATAGATCCATAAAAAAACATTCAAATTCAGGCGGCATCTACACAAATTCCGGCAAGATCTATAAAAAAAACACTTAAATCTATAATAATAAAAAATAAAAAACCGTGGTTTGAATAAACAAACCTCAAGATCAGTTCAGGCGGCGGAGGAATGGTGGAGGGTGGATTTCGGTGGTGCGTTGGTTTTTGTGGTGGTGGAGTCCGGTAGTGGTGGCATCAGGAGGTGGTGGTGGCGTCGGATGGTGATGGTGTTTGTGTGGTGGGAGAGACGGTGGTGTGTGTTTTTTTAGGTTAAAGTGGAGATACAGGTGTGTGTATTTTTGTGTGCGTTTGTTAATTGAGAAGGGTAAAATAGGAAATACATTATTTTCAACATTCCACACTTTTCACTTTTCCTATGTTGACCATTCCTCCATTATAGATAGTTAAGATTAAGATATATATATATATATATATATATATATATATATATATATATATATATATATATATATATATATATATATATATATATATATATATATATATATTTTTGCTCATACCTTTATATATATATCTTAAATTAAATCCTCATATATAGAGATTAATTAAATGGCTTTGAAGAGTGGTTAATATAACGTAGTTAGTGAAAAACTATTATATTTAGAAACGTCGTCTATTACTTTTGTTGCAACATGTATTATAAGGAAAACAAGTTTGTTAAGTAATTTCATAAAGTTTACTTAAGTTGTGGATTTTCTCAAAATACTCTAAGTGTTGGATTTTTAGAAAATTTGGGCATGACCCATTCGTTTATACAACGTTTCCATTTATCTCACTTGTTGCAACTTTACTCAATTACTTCGCTAATAAGTGCAAAATACTTTTAGTGACATATGTCAAGTGTCGTGAATATATATATTCGTCGTTAAATTGTTTGTTATCTTAACTTTTAAATAATAACACCAAATTTCGACACGAAGTCAATATTTCTTCAAAAAGTCAACAAAAGTCAATCTCAATGTCATTTTAGGAAAAATGTCAATTTTTACCCTTTCGGAGACTAAGCGTCTCAAAACAAGTCCAAAAATAGTTATCGTTATATTTATCGTTTCGTTAAACATTTTTAACTTCGGCGAGTCGGAAAATATTCCAAAATCAAATTTATCATTTTTCTTTTGTAATTGGGCCGAAACTTCCAAAATAAGCCCAATTACTATTTTTGACCCAAAACACATTTTTAGTTATAACGTATATATCGACACGTTACTAGAAATCATTTTACTCGTTCAATACATTCGTTTGGTCAAAAAGTCAAACTTACAAAATTTCACATGGGCTTCGGCCCAACAGTAAAATAATGGGTTTTTATGGCCCAAAATCTATTTAGCCCAATTTGTATTTATTTGTTACTTATTAGTTATTTTTAATTACCAAATACACTTTATACTTATCAAATAATCTCCAATAATTAAGTTACTAAACCAAAAGTCAAACTTTGACTTTTTCTACTGTTCATTCGAACCATACATAGTATCTCAACTTATTTTTACCCTTTTTGCTAATTATTTTTAGTAACTTATAACTTATTAAATAAGCCAAACTAAATAAACACTTCACTATATTTTTCCACCATTTCACCATTTGAGCCAAAATTTTATGTTTTTCAAAACCCCAATAATCTTTTATTTTATATATGGGTCGAACCACATATAGCTCACAAAAATCATTATAGTGCTTAAATTAGCGTAAAAACCGTATCTAGTGTTTGTATCATCAAACTAGCACTATATGCAACAAGATTTACCACACAAGCAAGAAATCAACTAATTAACTCATAATTATCACAAAAAGTCGAGCACAATATATCAAAGATCAAACCCTAGCTTTACTTATATTATCAAAACATATACATTTAACATTTTTAAACATCACAATACACCAAATGAACACAAGATTAACAAGATTTGAAAAGTTTAAGAATCCTTACAAAGCTTTGAAAGTGGTACGTGTGATATAGGACCAAGAACACCCAAAAACCTTGCTAATATTTAACCCAAATCAAGCTCCAAATTACCCAAAAACCTTTAGCAAACCCTTTGTTCTTGAATCTTTGAGAGAAAAATTTAGTATAATGAAGTTTGTGTGTGTGATTGTGGCGTCAAAACTAGGCAAGAAAAAGGGGATGAGCAAGTTATTTTGGGTAGGATTAAAAGATAAGATCTAAAAATCCAAAAAGTGTGTTACTATATTAGGCAAAATTAGATTGCATTTAAGGATAGAATTTGTTTTATCCCATGTGGGTTGGTGTGGCACAAGAGGGCCGGTTTTGGTTTAATTAGGGGAGGGCAAAATAGTTTTGATCCCGCTTTGGTGTATTGTGTGTCGGTTTAAGTTAAAAAGTTACCGTAAAGTCCCGGTTTGACGTTTTTGGACCCGATAACGTAAAATAAGGTTTTTAACCACGTTTTTGTCAGAAATATAATAAAATGTCATTACTGACTCAAAAATATATTTATTTGACCTTTACCATGTGTACTGTGCTGTCGGTACGCGCGTGCGGTTGTTTTTCAGAAAAATGCGAGAAAGCTCTCAGTAAATTATAATACTTGTCAGTAACTATCAGAAATGTGATAATTTAACTTTACTGACAAAAATAAACTTTTCTGCAGTGACTGTAAGCTACAGTATGCTGGGACAGCTCCCGAAAATGCTTAAAAATACTCAGAAACATGCAAATGCGCACAGAAATGCTTAGCTTAAAAATAATTAATACTCATATAATATTAATTAGCAACGTGAAAATTACCATTTGTCACAGACTGAGATAGATACTGATGGGCCATCTGAGTTGTTTTGAACTTGAGCATCAACAGCTGGAGGTGCAGGTGGTGCTTCAGTTGTAGCATCACCAGTTGGTGGCTCAAAATATTCATCATACATTGACTCAAACAACTTCTTCAACTCCTCACTGGTAGGTGGTACATAAGGAACTGCAGGCGTGAGATTCTGTACAAGACCTGACTGATTGGTCCAGGTGTCAAAAGATTAGGAGCGGGTCCAGAACTAGTTTGTCCAAGAGCCGGTTGCTCAGTCAACTCATCGAACGTAACGTGAATAGTTTCCATGATTTGTCGGGTTCTTTTGTTGTAGATTCTGTATCCCTTGCGATCTGGTGCATACCCAATGAAGAAACCTATGTCTGCTTTAGCTTTCAACTTTCCCAGATCTTGACTGTCATTTGTCAGATAACACAGTGCACCGAACACACGAAGAAAAGAGAGGTCTGGCTTCTTGCCATGAATCAGCTCATATGGTGTTTTGTTGTGAATAGTATGAATCAGGGATCGGTTTTGAGTGTAGCATGCAGTTGCAATTGCTTCTGCCCAAAGAAACATCAGTGCTTTGGAAAATATTAGCATGGTTCTCGCAGCTTCCACCAGAGTACGGTTCATTCTTTCAACCACTTCGTTTTGCTGAGGAGTGCGTGGAACACTTTTCTGATGTGTTATGCCAATACTTTCATAGAAATGACTGAGTTGTTGGCTAACAAACTCAGTTCCATTGTTTGTACGGATGATTCTGACAGTTTTGTTAAGCCTCACTTGCAGCTGTTTGATCAGTTTGATGATAACTTCTGGAGTTTCTTCCTTGTTTCTCAAAAACTTCACCCACGTAAACCGAGAGTAGTCATCGACTACCACAAGAATGTATTTCTTCCCATTTATACTTTGCACTCTCATTGGTCCGCATAGATCCATGTGAAGGGTGTGAAGAACTTCCAAGATGGTGTTGACAGTTTTGGGTTTGTGGGTATGTTTCTTGCTTTTGCCCAGTTGACAGGCAGAGCAAAGATGGTCTTTCTCAAACTTTAATCTGGGCATGCCTCGTACAAGGTCTTTGCGAGAAAGGTCATTTATGGTGCCGAAGTTTAAATGATTTAAACGACGGTGCCAAAGCGAAGATTTGGTCTTTGAGGCCTTTGAAAGCAAACAGATAGGAGAGGACCTCATCATTTCTTCAATAGAGATGGTGTATAGATTGGTGCCACGACTGCCTTTAAGAAGATCAACACCATCCAATTCTCTAACGAAACAAGTGTGTTTTCTGAATGCAACTTCAAGATCGGAATCACAAAATTGACCAACAGAAAACAAGTTATGCCCTAGTCCTTCCACGTAGTATACCCGGGAGATTACACTATCACCAAAAACATAATCTCCATAACCCATGATTGCCCCAAAATGGTCATTCCCGAATCTAACTGTCCCGATGAACTTTTTCACGATGTTCTTGAGCTGTGAGCGATCCCCAGTCATATGTTTTAAGCAGCCTGAGTCCAAATACCAAAGGACGATTTGTACGACCTGCATTTAAAAACAGACAACGATGGATAACTAAAAAATATGGATCCCCACGTACAACTGGGGTCCGTTTAGTTAGCACACACAAACTCTGGAACTACAGAATTCACAGATGCTACTGCATTTACAGTGGAAACTACACTAGAAGTAGCAATTGACCTAGTTGTAGGGCATTGTGTCACTAAAGGCAAAATCCGACCAGTTGGCTTCCATTCCTTAACCTTCACTACTTTATGATTATTTGATCTAGTTAAGGGGCACTGATCTCCTAAAGTGAATTTCCTTCCAGTGGGTCTCCATTGATATCCGACATTAGCAAACGTTCTTCCTGTTGCTTTCCAAATTTGCCTACTTATTTCAGTTTTCCTAACATTATTGACTTGGGATCGTTTATGAGACATCAAAAATGACACAACACAATCATCATGATTACTGGAAATTAAACATTTGTTACATGTTTTACAGACAACATTAGAATTCGAATTAATTACAGTACTTTTAATACTAGAATCAACACGATTCATTGCATTCATTGCAAACTTATTGTTCCTAGGTTGGGCTTTTACTTTCTTCTCGTGAACACTCTTAGCTGGCAAAGTCCTATCTTTCCTTGCATTGCCTCTAGGCTTTGACCTGCTAGCTTTGGTGTCACAGTTTACTCTTGTAGAAGTAATGATGGGAACATTAGTTTGTTTTACTGTCTCTTGTTTTCCTGATTTTGATGTGCTAGTTTCAGATGTTCTCAGTGGTGCATCAAAGGTTACATGCTTGTTCTTAATCGTAGAGGATGATGCAGCAAATCTATCTCTTTTGTTATAAATCTTAGGACTTGTGCCAATGACATATTCTAAAAGATCCTAAGACCGTTTAGTAATGTAGCAGGCATCTGCAAAAACACTATCAAGAGGTTTTGCTATCCTATCCTCTTCTACGATCTCACGCAAGGTATCAAGGCTATCCTTAAGGTGATTGAGATATACTTGGTGGGCAGACCTATTGTTCCTAAGGGGAAAAGGAATATGCACAACATCAACAGCATACTTACTACAGGCAGAAACCTTTGAAACAGCATTATCACCAGTGATAATTGGCATTTTCCCTTTCACCCGAGTCTTTAGATTCTCGATTTCATTTAACAAAGAAGTTATCTTTTCATTATGACTGTTACGCGTGACTTTAATTGAGTCATATAACTCTTTGAAATGCTGTTTGACTTTTGAATTTTCAGCTCGAAAACACTCATTTTCATGGTGTAGCTTATTGATGGTGTCTTGATAGTGAAAATTCTGAGAATCTAAAGATGACGGTTTATTGGTGCCATACACATCACTCTTGTTTGATTTTAATTGAGCAATTTGAGCCCTCAATTGTCAAATCGTGTTGGTGTGAGCTTGAATTTTTTCATCGCGTTTGCTTAATTCAAAATATGTATCAAATTCAGGAGCATCCGAAGATGTCTTGGCATTTGAGATTTTACATTTTTCTTCTAAGTGTTGATACTTTAATTTCAAATTAAGGTAATCAACCTCTAGTTTTGAAAAGCGTTTAACCATGTTATCATGGTCATCATTTTGAATTTTTTCATGCAATTTCCAATTCTCCCCCTCAAGCTCAACAACACGATTCTGGGAAGCATTCAGTGCAATAGACAGTTCATAAAATTGACAAGCAATAAGTGTAGCATCAGTAGCAGTATAAAACACATCCTGGGCAACACATTTAGCAATCAAATTCTCATTGGTGATGAGAATGTTTTTTCTCTCAATCTCACGACTCTTAAGTTCTATCGCACATTGGGACACTTCGTTTTCCATATCTTTAAATACTGCTTTCATCTCATTCACTTCATTTCTAAGGGTTTTTTGCATACCCTCAAAATGTTCCTTAAGAAGCTTAAAGAATGGAATAACCTTAGTTAAGTAGCATGCTTTGGTTAGTTCAAAACCTCTTTCCCCTTCGGTAATTCTCGTTGGTGTAATTCTCTTCTTACATGTTTTATCAAAATCAACAAATAGTTGATACAGAACATAGATGCTAATTAGAGTATTGCATTCTGTGGGAAGAGTTAAGGGAACTAAGTGCCTAGGTGTATTGGGAGGATACACCGTTGCAGCCGCAATATTCCTAAGGGGTGGAGTTTTTTCCTTAAGTGCATCCGCCTTTCTCTTTTATATGTCCAAAGACCAAAATATTTGTTCAGGTGTTAACTTAGTTTGAGGTGCAAAGATAGTCAAACGATTTTGCTCATAGTAATTATGGGGTTTGACTATGACTCGTTTGGCTATACATTTCGGGTCCTTCATTTTTTCAGCTAATCTCTCTCTGTTTCTGTCCTCTATCTCATTACTCTCTTCAAATGATGAAACATCAGGGGGGGGGAGCATGGATAGGCTTAAGCATTTCATTTCCATCATATAACGCAGGTTGGGCTACTTTAGCATTCCTAAGGAGAGCTAATTTAGGTTCACCTACATTATTTTCACTATGCTTATCACACAATTTTTTGTGCTTTTGCATCATTTGAGCAGTGTGTCTGGTCTGGTCTTGTGTGTACAATTTGTTTTCTATCTTATTCTTTAACGTTTTAAGTCTGGAAAAATCATTTAGAAGTTTTGATTCTTTTTCTTTGAAATCCTGTTTTAGTGTAATTACACTTTCTTGAATCTCCTGTTTTTGCTTAACAGTTTGATTAAGTTGCTTTCTTAAAGAATCTAACTCCTTTTTCAATGTTTCTTCCCTTAAATTATGTTCTGTTACAAATGTACGCATTTGACTATCCATTTTCTGTTCACGTTCAGTTAGCTCAAATTTTGCACGTTGTTCATAAATTGCTACCTGATCTTTATATATATTAAGCCTAGTGGTCAAGGTGTCATCAGGGACAAACACAGTGTTCTCATGCCACTCACAAGCAGTATCTACCACACTAGCATTATCTACAACACAAGCATTATTTACAACAGAAGATGCACTACTTGATACATCAGACATGTCGTTGTGATTCACATATTGTTCATATGAAATAACATTGCTGTTTCCCATATTAACAGTATCTGAATCAACATCGTCTGTCTGTTGTATTTCTGTAGGAATCTTCTGTTCATCTACCATGTTATATGTATCATATAGCTTTAATACCTCAGATATGATGGATGGATTGGAAGAACTAGCTTGATGAGATGATGATGCCAAAGAAGATAGGTTGGCCATAAAGATGGTTTGAGCAGTCGGCTCATCATCAACATCCGAATCAAATGCATCACAATCTTCGGCTTAGAAGATGTTTGGGTCATTGAGGGCCATATCTTGAACCGGTTGGTCATCCACATCTGCATCAAATGTGTTTCCCCCATCACCAGCAAGGAACAAAAGCTCTTCCTCATCCAGAACTGCTCCCTTTTCCTGAGCTTGCATCAGCAACATCTTGTCCTTGAAATAATCAGAGTTCTGAGGACGCTTGGGCTGATTGCAATTCCTAGCTATGTGTCCCAACCCACCACAGTTGTAACACTTTGCTTGCCTTCCTTGTCCTTGGTTGGCATTTCCACCTCTGTTTTGCATATTCCCCCTACCAACATTCCTTGGATTAACATTTTGTCTCCCCTGAACATTCTGAACAATAATTATTCCATCTTCCACAGTTGCTTGATTGCGTGGGTTTGAGGATGTTCGAAGTTGGTTGTTAGTTTGAGGGAGTGTTGCTCGAAATTGTTGAACAAGCAAGGAGACTTGATTGGAAAGATCATCAATCCTCTGATCAGTGAAAGAATACCCTGAATCCAGCTGGGGGTTCATGGCAGTTGGTGGATGCACTGATGATTGGGGAAATGAAGATTGATTCTTTGATGAAAATGGGTGATGATAAACTTGATCAAGTTGTGGTTGATTGTATGACTGAACATGTGAGACCAATGCTAGTGGATCATTTGATGTTGTTGTTGTTGGATTAAGTTTCTCTCTGAGCACACGATCATAAACAACATGCTTTTCATACTGTTGAAGGTAAGCATATAGCTGTTCATAATTGGTCTCCCTCAGACCTTTGTTGAGCTTGACTGCAGTGACAAATCTGTCCCATTCAGGTGACATGTTGTTCACGAACTTGGAGTTGAGTTGGATGTTAGGCATAGTCATTCTGATAATTCTCATGTCGTTTACCAGCTTGTGAAACCTCACATAGTAATCAGTGATGTTTTCACCAGGGTTCATCTTGAAGTGCTCAAACTCATCATACAGTTGTGACTCACGATCTTCTTTTGTTAATTCTGATCCAGCCAGAAGCATTTTGACATTGTCCCAAACGGCTTTGGCTTTAGTGTTGAAGTTGATGAGTTTGTAAACATCTTTGGGCAAGCCCTGAATTACAATATTGGAAGCTCGGATGTCAGCATCATACCGTATCTTTTCTTCCTCATTCAGATCATTGTATTCACGTGGCCTATCAATCCCCAGAGTTACCGTTCCATCCTCAGCAATAGCCACAGCATCACGATTGGTGCCCATCTGAAATGGTCCTTCATAAATTAATTTAAGAATATTGAACCCATTTTCTTTACCCAAGCAATAGATTCGAATTCTTTGTGCCCATGACTCATAATCCATCCTATCAAGCATAGGAGGGCGGGTATCGGACCCGGCAGCTTGAATATCATCAGAGGCAGTGCTTGTCATGATGTAGACGGGATTTTACAACTCTTGAGATTTAAACCGAGAAATCGAATCTTTCGCGGGATTTTCTAAAATCAACAAAAGAAACTGTAAACGACAACCAAGAGTAAACTACAATACTGATCTTCAATGATTTAAGTTACAGAAGTCAAATCACAACTGATCAAATCGCAACAAGTCAAATCACAGTTTGTCAAATCGCAAGAAGTCAAATCACAACTAACCAAATCGCAATAAGTTAAATCGCAAGTGTCAACTCGCAACGTCAAATCGCAATAGGTTAAATCGCAACAAGTCAAATCGCAACAAGTCAAATCGCAACTTGTCACATCGCAATTAATCAAATCGCAATTAGTCAACGGTAAGTCAAATCGCAGGCACACTCAAATCGCAGGCCCAAAACACACTTCTTCAAATCGTAAAACTTGACCAAATCGCAATAGTCAAATCGCAACCAGAATAACTCAAATCGCAAATATCAAGTCGCAACCAGAATACCCAAATCGCAACTGTCAAATCGCAACCGGAACTACCCAAATCGCAACTACCAAATCGCAGGCACTACCGGACAAACCAGTCGCTATCTGGTCAAATCGCAACCCACAAAACGCCAAAACAGTTCCTTGCACGTGATTTGTCAACTTTTTTCCTTTTTAAGTTGAAAAGACAAGTCGCAATTCCGATGCACGAAATCGCAACTGCAGTTTTCCAAATATACTCAAATCGCAACGAAGAACACTTTATCGAATGCCAAATCGCAACCAAGAAATACTTTGAAAAGCCACACGAATTGACCAAAAGACACCACCAAACGAATTGAACACTCTTTCCAAACACCAAACTAAGCTTATATACTAACCCTAATCAAGAAAGTACAAGCTTTTAACAAATTCAACCACAAACAAGATCGAACCAAAGTTTTTTCCTTAATATCTATTCGAACCAAAAGCTAACTCAAACCAAAAACTAACCAAAGAAATCCGTGAACATACACTCAAATGAACCTAACCATGGCTTTTGATACCAATTGTAAGATGTTCACAATATATATCACACGTATGGATTGAGATTTGGGCCGAATAGAAGAAGATTTCTAGAGAGAGAAGTAGAATGTTGGGAGCCTTTGTAGAGAGAGAAAGTAGTATGTGTTAGATTAGAATGAAAGGTCCAACCCTTCCTTTGTGTGGGAAGGGCTATATATAGTACTACATATGGTGCCTTGTGTGGGCTGTGGAGTGAGCTGACAGAGGGTAAAGACCTGACCCACTCCACGAATACTTTAATAACTAAACTATTACTAATATTACTAATGATCCTACGAGCTAGTTAATACTAACAGATACTCGGGGTGACCGAGTCTTCACATGAATAATTGTATTCCTAACAGATATAATCTAAAAGGTTGGTCGGATAAGCTGAACGATGCCTTATGGGCATTCCGAACTGCCTATAAAACACCCACGGGATGCACACCTTTCAAGTTTGTATATGGAAAGGCATGCCATCTACCAGTTGAAATTAAACACGGTGCATATGGGCTTTGAAGCAATGAAACATGGATATGGAGGCAGCTGGTAAAAACCGTTTCATGCAACTTAATGAGCTTTTCGAGTTACGAGATAAAGCTTATAAGAACACTAAAATCTATAAAGAATGAACCAAACGATGGCATGATTCCTAACTCCGTGGGGTCAAAGATTTCTGTTAATACAAATATCGTCATAAAAATGTTATTTATATTTTACGATCTTTGCTTAATTTTGTTAATGACAATTACAAAGTTTATCTTTAAGCAAAGCATAAATATAAGATTAAGTCTTTTACATTTATAGTGATAAGTCTTTTAAAACACATTTACACATTACAAGATTGTGCAAGATATGGAAAGATTTTAGAATCTGTTAGTTGTCCTGCACTGGCGGATCCAAACCCATACAAGGGCGGATCCAAATTTAGGGATCCGCCAAATCCGCCAACTGTTTTATCAGTTTGCCTATAAATAGCAAGCTGATCATTTTGGCACATTCATCACTCATATAGCTTAAAATATATAATCATTCATTTGCATATCACTAACCCATATCATTCATTTCATTCTTGTTGATCTCACTTTTGTAGCAAAGAAGATCAAGCATACAAGCTTCAACATACTTACTGTTGCAAGTTTCATTAGTTAGGTTCTGTGTGATTTTGTATTAGTTCACACATCATTGTTATATCTTTCATTCAGTAGTGTTTGGTTAGTGTTTTAGTCCTTAAAACACAAAGAGTGTCGGGAGTGGTTGTACCCTTGTGAAAGAATCAACGGGAGTGGTTGTACCCTTGTTAAATGTGACAACTCGTAATTTCAGGTCATTTTCCAAACCTCGACAAGTTACTATTCATGGATTACTATTTACCCATTACTATTCATCATCCACTATTCATCGATTTTGAAGTCAGTTTGAGACTTTGAGAAGTTTTCAAAAATGTTACTATTCACAAAACACTATTCATTCCTGGAGGGAAATCACTATTCATGGTTATCATTCATCATTACGTAAACTAGGTTTACGAGTATTCAAATGCGCGAAACCAGTATGGTTTAGCTGCGTATTCATGCATCATCAGTAAGGACACTTCATATAGACTAGAGTAGTCTACATATCATCAGTAACATCATCATCATATTAGGTCATGCACGGGTTTGTGTGATTTTCATTAACATATGTTTAATTATTTAATAAACGTTACCACTTAGTCATTACTACTAACAGAACACCCGACACTTCCGGCAGTGATCATAACGTATTTTCATACTCAGTATAATGATATAAAAATTATATTATTACTTTACCCGGTGTTTTTAAATCAATAGTTATATTTTCCGTTAAACACTTATAACTCCGTCGGTTTGCGAAATTTCAACCCGATAATTATTCTAACACCCGATTCTTGCAAGGAATATGATTTTACAATTTTTACAACTTCGTCATATTTTATTTTATCTCGTCAAGATTTATTTCTAGTTAACTCGGTACCCGATAACACCTAATGTATGCATAAACCAAACTAACACATGCTAATTGAGGGGGACAAGAGCTTTAATTAGCCACCTTATTCCTTTCTCTTCCACATGCCCCCCCCCCTAGCACCTCTAATCTTCCATTGCTACTTGAGTGCTTGGACTATAATTAATATTTCAAGAACATATGTCTTAGATTTATTTGCAATAACACACACATAGGGTAAATGCTATAGAATAGCAACGAACTTACTGATTTGTCCCGGATTGGATAATCTACAAATTTATTACCGATTTGACTAATTTTTTCTAAAGTTTTGTCCTAATAATAACAACCCCGTCAGTATTTGTGACAACGTTAGTCCTTTAACCAAACAAGCGTTTGCAAAATTAGTCCTTTTACTAACGTTCGTTTTGTTTTTCATTTTTGAGCGTTTGCAAAATTAGTCCTTTTACTAACGTTCGTTTTGTTTTTCATTTTTGGTCCTTTTGATTATTATTATTATTCTAAAAAATTCAAAAAAATTTATAAAAATTATAAAAACTTATAAAAATGCGAAAAAAATTTAAAAATTCGAAAATTTTTGAAAAATTTGAAAAAATTTATAAAAATTCGAAAAAACTTATAAAATTAGAAAAATTTATAAAAATTCGAAAAAATTTATAAAAATTCAAAAAAATTTATAAAAATTCGAAAAAACTTATAAAATTAGAAAAATTTATAAAAATTCGAAAAAATTTATAAAAATTCGAAAAAACTTATAAAATTAGAAAAATTTATAAAAATTCGAAAAAACTTATAAAATTAGAAAAATTTATAAAAATTCGAAAAAATTTAAAAAATTTGTAAAATTCGAAAACATTTATAAAAATTCGAAAAAACTTATAAAATTAGAAAAATTTATAAAAATTCGAAAAAATTTATAAAAATTCAAAAAATTTATAAAAATTCGAAAAAACTTATAAAATTAGAAAAATTTATAAAAATTCGAAAAAATTTATAAAAATTCGAAAAAACTTATAAAATTAGAAAAATTTATAAAAATTCGAAAAAATTTAAAAAAATTTTAAAATTCGAAAAAATTTATAAAAATTCGAAAAAATTTACAAAATTTGTAAAATTCGAAAAAATTTATAAAAATTCGAAAAAATTTATAAAAATTCAAAAACTTATAAAAATTCGAAAAAAAATTAAAAATTCGAATTTTTTTGAAAATTTCGAAAAAGTTTTAAAAACTTCGAAAAAATTTAAAAAATTCGAATTTTTTTAAAAATTCAAAAAATTCGAAAAGATTCGAAAAACTTATAAAATTCGAAAATTTTTGAAAAATTCGAATACTTCGAATTTTAAAAATACGAAAATTTTAAAAATTCAAAAATTTTTGAAAAATTCGAAATTTTTTTGAAAACTTTTTCGATTTTTATAAGTTTTTGAATTTTTATAAATTTTTTCGAATTTTTATAAATTTTTTCGAATTTTACAAATTCTGTAAATTTTTTCGAATTTTTATAATTTTTTCTAATTTTATAAGTTTTTTCGAATTTTTATAAATTTTTTCGAATTTTACAAATTTTTTAAATTTTTTCGAATTTTTATAAATTTTTCTAATTTTATAAGTTTTTTCGAATTTTTATAAATTTTTTCGAATTTTTATAAATTTTTCTAATTTTATAAGTTTTTTCGAATTTTTATAAATTTTTTCGAATTTTTATAAATTTTTTCGAATTTTACAAATTTTGTAAATTTTTTCGAATTTTTATAAATTTTTCTAATTTTATAAGTTTTTTCGAATTTTTATAAATTTTTTTGAATTTTACAAATTTTTTAAATTTTTTCGAATTTTTATAAATTTTTCTAATTTTATAAATTTTTTCGAATTTTACAAATTTTGTAAATTTTTTCGAATTTTTATAAATTTTTCTAATTTTATAAGTTTTTTGGAATTTTTATAAATTTTTTCCAATTTTACAAATTTTTTAAATTTTTTCGAATTTTTATAAATTTTTCTAATTTTATAAGTTTTTTCGAATTTTTATAAATTTTTTCGAATTTTTATAAATTTTTCTAATTTTATAAGTTTTTTCGAATTTTTATAAATTTTTTCGAATTTTTATAAATTTTTTCGAATTTTACAAATTTTGTAAATTTTTTCGAATTTTTATAAATTTTTCTAATTTTATAAGTTTTTTCGAATTTTATATAAATTTTTTTGAATTTTACAAATTTTTTAAATTTTTTCGAATTTTTATAAATTTTTCTAATTTTATAAATTTTTTCGAATTTTACAAATTTTGTAAATTTTTTCGAATTTTTATAAATTTTTCTAATTTTATAAGTTTTTTCGAATTTTTATAAATTTTTTCGAATTTTTATCAATTTTTCTAATTTTATAAGTTTTTTCGAATTTTTATAAATTTTTTCGAATTTTTATAAATTTTTCTAATTTTATAAGTTTTTTCGAATTTTTATAAATTTTTTCGAATTTTACAAATTTTTTAAATTTTTTCGAATTTTTATAAATTTTATAAGTTTTTTCGAATTTTTATAAATTTTTTCAAATTTTTCAAAAATTTTCGAATTTTTAAATTTTTTTTCGCATTTTTATAAGTTTTTATAAAATTCGAAAAGACTTATAAAATTAGAAAAATTTATAAAAATTCGAAAAAACTTATAAAATTAGAAAAATTTATAAAAATTCGAAAAAACTTATAAAATTAGAAAAATTTATAAAAATTCGAAAAAATTTAAAAAATCTGTAAAATTCGAAAAATTTATAAAAATTCGAAAAAACTTATAAAATTAGAAAAATTTATAAAAATTCGAAAAAATTTATAAAAATTCAAAAAAATTTATAAAAATTCGAAAAAACTTATAAAGTTAGAAAAATTTATAAAAATTCGAAAAAATTTATAAAAATTCGAAAAAACTTATAAAATTAGAAAAATTTATAAAAATTCGAAAAAATTTAAAAAATTTTTAAAATTCGAAAAAATTTATAAAAATTCGAAAAAATTTACAAAATATGTAAAATTCGAAAAAATTTATAAAATTCGAAAAAATTTATAAAAATTCAAAAACTTATAAAAATTCGAAAAAAATTAAAAATTCGAAATTTTTTGAAAACTTCGAAAAAATTTTAAAAACTTCGAAAAAATTTAAAAAATTCGAATTTTTTTAAAAATTCAAAAAATTCGAAAAGATTCGAAAAACTTATAAAATTCGAAAATTTTTCAAAAATTCGAATACTTCGAATTTTAAAAATACGAAAATTTTAAAAATTCAAAAATTTTTGAAAAATTCGAAATTTTTTTGAAAACTTTTTCGATTTTTATAAGTTTTTGAATTTTTATAAATTTTTTCGAATTTTTATAAATTTTTTCGAATTTTACAAATTCTGTAAATTTTTTCGAATTTTTATAAATTTTTCTAATTTTATAAGTTTTTTCGAATTTTTATAAATTTTTTCGAATTTTACAAATTTTTTAAATTTTTTCGAATTTTTATAAATTTTTCTAATTTTATAAGTTTTTTCGAATTTTTATAAATTTTTTCGAATTTTTATAAATTTTTCTAATTTTATAAGTTTTTTCTAATTTTTATAAATTTTTTCGAATTTTTATAAATTTTTTCGAATTTTACAAATTTTGTAAATTTTTTCGAATTTTTATAAATTTTTCTAATTTTATAAGTTTTTTCGAATTTTTATAAATTTTTTTGAATTTTACAAATTTTTTAAATTTTTTCGAATTTTTATAAATTTTTCTAATTTTATAAATTTTTTCGAATTTTACAAATTTTGTAAATTTTTTCGAATTTTTATAAATTTTTCTAATTTTATAAGTTTTTTGGAATTTTTATAAATTTTTTCGAATTTTACAAATTTTTTAAATTTTTTCGAATTTTTATAAATTTTTCTAATTTTATAAGTTTTTTCGAATTTTTATAAATTTTTTCGAATTTTTATAAATTTTTCTAATTTTATAAGTTTTTTCGAATTTTTATAAATTTTTTCGAATTTTTATAAATTTTTTCGAATTTTACAAATTTTGTAAATTTTTTCGAATTTTTATAAATTTTTCTAATTTTATAAGTTTTTTCGAATTTTTATAAATTTTTTTGAATTTTACAAATTTTTTAAATTTTTTCGAATTTTTATAAATTTTTCTAATTTTATAAATTTTTTCGAATTTTACAAATTTTGTAAATTTTTTCGAATTTTTATAAATTTTTCTAATTTTATAAGTTTTTTCGAATTTTTATAAATTTTTTCGAATTTTTATCAATTTTTCTAATTTTATAAGTTTTTTTCGAATTTTTATAAATTTTTTCGAATTTTTATAAATTTTTCTAATTTTATAAGTTTTTTCGAATTTTTATAAATTTTTTCGAATTTTACAAATTTTTTAAATTTTTTCGAATTTTTATAAATTTTATAAGTTTTTTCGAATTTTTATAAATTTTTTCAAATTTTTCAAAAATTTTCGAATTTTTAAATTTTTTTTCGCATTTTTATAAGTTTTTATAAAATTTTTTGAATTTTTTAGAATAATAATAATAATCAAAAGGACCAAAAATGAAAAACAAAACGAACGTTAGTAAAAGGACTAATTTTGCAAACGCTCAAAAATGAAAAACAAAACGAACGTTAGTAAAAGGACTAATTTTGCAAACGCTTGTTTGGTTAAAGGACTAACGTTGTCACAAATACTGACGGGGTTGTTATTATTAGGACAAAACTTTAGAAAAAATTAGTCAAATCGGTAATAAATTTGTAGATTATCCAATCCGGGACAAATCAGTAAGTTCGTTGCTATTCTATAGCATTTACCCTAACACACACATATCAACTAACTAGCAAAATATCAAACTTTCTCATCCTTTTCTCTTCCATTTGGATCGGCCACAACAAGAACACAAGCAAGATCCATCATTTTTTTCAAGATCAAGTATTAATCAAGTCCTATTTGTAGTTCTAGTTAGGATTTTGAAATAAAAATCCCAAGAATACTTACACATTTATCTCCAAAACACCTCAAATCTGTAAGTAAGTGGTTCATATAATTTTTAAATCTTTTATACTTCCATTTGATCTATATTTTGATGTATTGTCAAGTATTAGTAGTTAATCATGCAATATACTTATGTTATACATACCACTTAAAACATGAATACTCTCTAACAATAGATCCATAAGTTTTATTAGTAACCTCATGAAATCCACCATTGTTGGTGATGTTTAGGAACCCGTGACACCCTAAGAAGGTGTATGGTAGGATTAGAGTAGTTGTGGTGTTGATTGGAAGTGTTTTGAACAAGTCTTGAACTAGAAAAGTTGTTTTTACAAACAATAGAAAAGGTTCTGTCCAAAATCGTGAAATCTGGAAAACTCAGTAAACTTTGAACTATTTTGGCCTTCATATTCAGAAATTACTTTCAAAAACAAAACCGTAGGCGTTGGAATGAGCAAAAACTGACTTACGACGAGAAAGATATGATTTTTCTAAGTTTGACGACGAAAAACTAATTTCTGAAAATTTTGCCTGCTGTTTGCCGAGATTCAACGGACAAAACGAGGCGTTGACGTGATCTAGACGACCCGACCTACTGAAATTACGTTAGTTCATGTTAATACGAAGCCGTGGATATAAAGAACGTAGAAAACGAGCTTATAACGACCAAGATACACGCATTTGAAGTCCGACTATTCCAATAAAATCCCAACAGCTTTTAACAAAAATATTCCTAAGTATAGAAAAACTGTTTTCGCACAACACTACGTTGAGAGCCGTTTTTCTCATTGATCGATACCCGTGTGGTTAAAAGTTAAATAATACGACTTCAAGACATCGTTACAAGGTTTTCAAAAACACCGAGCTTATTCACTAACACATAACGAGCACACTTTTATGACTAGTTTTGCAAGGTCATTTGGTCATATTTTTACAAGGTATGAAAATTGTTAATTTACAACGAAAACAATATATTTATCGATAAATCACCAAACGACGATCGTGGGATATCGTTGCAACGTATTTACACGAAAAGTGCTTTATAACTTAACGAGACGTCAAAAATATATTTTTCGACGGTAAACATTATCTTCAAAAATTCACGAGTGGTATCGATAACATACGTATTTGCATGTGTAGTGTCATTTCATGACTTACATTAGATAAATCATTCATAATAGGTTGCGGTTAGAGACCGAGCCACATTTCATCATATCCACTATTGTCATTGTTGCTATCGTATCAGGTGAGTTTTCATAGCCCCGTTTTCAATTTATTATTTCATTTGAAACCTACGGGGGAGAATACATTGCACAACATTTTATTACGAGTTCAAGTACATTAAATTCATTTACATTGCTTAAGTTACCATCATTGCCAATTTAAAGTCCCATTTTATTTATCATGGACCGTTAATTGACATTAAGCTAGGATGAGTGAATAAATCTATTGAGGGTGACTCCTCCGTCCGGGTTGGTCGCTCCAACTTGTCAAACGGACGCATTTCATTTGAATTATATTGGAGTGTCTGGCAAAACACTTCGTTGGGGCATACATTATTAGTCTAACTTTGGGGTCATGAGCTTATAGCAATTGTATTATTTTTATGGCTGCATTGTCATACCCAACTTTCTTTACATCATGAATATCGTACAAAACATTTACATAAACCTATGAATCTCGCCAACAATTTTGTTGACCGTTTTTAGCAATGTATTTTCAGGTAATTAAGGCATTCTCATCATGACATGCATGAAGACTTGTCACAGAGTCGCGATGACGATGAGTCTCACTTGGTTTTTTATGCACTTATATTATCGTTTGATTTGTGACAAACTTGTTTCTGCAACTTGAATTATCTTTTGGGACCTAACATTTGTAACTCTGAATGTTTTAATTAATCAAATGATGTATTTTCAAAACGACACTTTAGGTCGTTCAATATAACTGTAACTGTGATGCTATGGCAGTCACGCCCCAGGTATTCCATTCCGCTGCAAATCAGGCATTTTGGGGGTGTGACATTAAAGAACCAACGGGAGTGGTTGTACCCTTGTAAAGAACCCGATGTTTAGCTTAGTACCGGATAAAGTGTAAGCGACGTGTATAAAGGTTTTCTCCGCCGAGAAGGGAGTTTGTTTCTTAGTGAAGAAAAACTCTCGAGTTAGAGGCTCGAGGAGTGGAGTAGGGCAAGGAAAAGAGTCCTTGTAGCTGAACCACTATAAATCTCCGTGTTGTGGTTTGATTGTTCCTATCCTTACTTACTTTACTTATATTGCTTGTTTGTGAGTATTTACTTTGAAATCACGTTAAGTTACAAAGCGAATTAATTTAAAAACGGTAAAAACTATTCAACCCCCTTCTAGTTTTCCACAATTGGCATCAGAGCTACGTTACTCAAGATTTTCAAATATATTGTATTTTAAAACTTGAAACGATCAATGGATTTTGAAAACTTTAAAGAAGGGCAATCTATGCAAAGACCACCACTATTTGAACCAAATTGTTTCATATACTGGAAAAACCGATTTGAGACATATGTGAAGACAAAGGACATAGATTTATGGTATATAATTGTAGAGGGTGATTACAAGCCCATAAGTAATAATATTTCAGGTGGTCGGGATGAAGGTGCTTCTCTTACTCGTCACAGTGATGAGCAATAAAAATTGATTGCCAAAAATAACAAAGCCAAAATGATGCTTTACAATATTTTACCTAAGAAAGAATATGAAAGAATTTTTATGTGTAAAACGGCTAAGGATATTTGGAAATCATTAATTATCACTCATCAAGGGAACTCACAAGTCAAAGATAACAAAATTGATCTTCTTGTCCAACAATATGAACAATTTGTTATCTCTGAAGATGAGACCATTGATAGTGCATTTGCTAGGTTTAATACTATTATTACATCTCTTAAAGCACTTGATGAATCATTTTCTAGTAAGAATTTTGTCAGGAAATTTCTAAGAGCACTCCATCCGAAGTGGAGAGCAAAGGTGACGGCTATGGAAGAATCTAAGGATCTTTCAAGCATGACACAGGACGAGCTCATTGGAAATCTCAAAGTTCACGAGATGGTAATGGAAAAAGACTCAGAAATAGTTAAAGGCAAAAAGGAGAAGATGAAGTCCATTGCCTTGAAAGCTAGGGTAGAATCAAGTGATGATGAAGAGTCTTGTTCTAGTAGTGAAGACGAAGAATATGCCATGGCCGTAAGAGATTTCAAGAAATTCTTTAGGAGACGAGGAAAGTTCGTAAGACCACCTCGTGAAGAAAAGAAATCTTTCAGAAAAGACCATGATGATAGAAAAGGAAAGGTAGATAGGAAGTGTTATAGGTGTGGAGATTCTAGTCACCTAATAGGAGAATGTCCAAAGCCTCCTAAGAACAAATCTCAAAGAGTGTTTGTTAGTGGAGCTTGGAGTGACAGTGAAGGTGATAACAACGAGCCTAAGAGCGACGAAGTTGCTCTCATGGCTCATGACTCAGAAGAGGTACATTCTGACTCGTCATACTCCTCTATTGACGATGAAACCTTATAAGTAGAATATAACAAACTGTGTGAAATTACCCTTAAAATCATAAACAAGAATAAGTTCTTAAAAACCAAAACAACACTTTCAGAAAACGAAGTTCATTGGTTAAAAGAAAAAGAGATAAAGAGTATAAAAGGGTAAAAGTGTTAAAGAAACATGTATATCGTGTTAGGAACTTAAATTAGAACTAGAAACACTTAAGTCCACACAAGAAGAACTTATCAAACAAAATTCTAAGTTTAAAAAGTTTGATAAAAATATAAGTTGTATAGATGAGATAATGAAGATGCAAAAATTACCTCATGATAAAACCGGACTAGGTTTTATGAAACTAGGAAGCTTAAGTGACTTTAAGAAACAAACAGTGAAAGAAAAAGAAATTGTTCCAACTGAGTCAGACACCCACGGATCCGACGGATCCAAAATTTTGGATCCGCCAGTTGTACCCAAGGGATCCGCAGGTACTGTTGATGAACAGAAAGTTCATAATTCGAATCGTACTGAATTTGTTAAAGTCACTAGAAAACCTAGCACTAGTATAACTGTTAACAAACAAAAACCATCAGTCTCTATAGGAAAAGGTCAAGTTAGAAATGAGTATAGAGTTAAAACGGTTCTACAGACACCTAAAACTAGCTTTCCCAAACACCCCTTTCCAAAGAGTAATTTTAACTCACAACATCATTATCAAAATAATTGGAACCAAAACATGTCTAGAAACTTTCAAGGTCCCAACTTCATGCCATGGAACACGTGTCCACCATTTCCATACATGAACCAAGATAATGTTATGTTTAACCCAAACGGACCCATGAGATATTGGGGACCAAACGCTTGAGTTTTTCTTGAACTTAGGTGTGCTTAAAAGTTGAGTTAGAACCAGATGAGTGGATTAAAGATAGTGGGTGTTCAAGACACATGACGGGAAACAAAAGCCTTTTCTCAACCTACCAAGTGTACGACGGAGGTAATGTCACATTCGGTAGCAAGCTTAAAAGTAAAATCATCGGAAAAGGTACAATCTCTCATGACTCTCTCACTATTGATGATGTTGCTCATGTAGATAATTTAGGATTTAACTTGCTTAGTATTAGTCAATTATGCCGCAAAAAGTATAACGTCCTTTTCAGTGAAAATGGAAGTAAAATACTTAAGGATGGCATAACCGATAGGAAATTAGATAAAACACCTAAAGACAAACTTTGTCTCACTTCTTTGGACGATAACTCAACTCTATGGCATCGACGCTTAGGTCATGCCAATATGAGGTTAATTCAATCCTTATCATCTAAGGAACTCGTTAGGAACCTGCCCAAGTTGAAATATGACCAACACTTTTGTGATGCTTGCAAAATAGGAAAACAAGTTCATAATAGCCATAAGGCTAAAAACATGGTGTCTACATCTAGGTGTCTAGAATTGTTACATATGGATTTGTTTGGTCCATCCGCTATACAAAGTTACGGGGGAAACTTCTATACTTTGGTAATAGTAGATGATTACTCTAGGTATACATGGACTAAGTTTTTGAAAACTAAAAACGAAGCGTTGATAAATTTGAAATCTTAAGTAAGAAAATTCAAAATCAAATAGGAAGTAACATAGTGTCAATAAGAACTGACCATGGTCGTGAATTTGACAACGAAATCCAATTCGGAGCTTTTTGTGATGCTAATGGCATAACACATAATTTCTCAGCTCCTCGAACTCCTCAATATAATGGTGTAGTAGAACGCAAAAATAGGACAATTCAAGAAATGAGTAGAACCATGTTAAATGAACAAAATATACCTCAAAAGTTTTGGTGTCACGCTGTAGATACATCTACATATATCCTAAATCGAGTTTTAATTAGACCATTTTTAAATAAAACTACATATGAACTTTATCGAGGCAAAAAGCCTACATTAGGATATTTTAGAGTGTTTGGAAGCAAGTGCTTCATTTTAAACACAAAGGATTATCTCACCAAGTTCGACCCAAAGTCGTATGAAGGTGTATTTCTAGGATATTCACAAACTAGTAAAGCATATATAGTTTTGAATAAAGAAACCTCAAGAGTCGAGGAATCATTGAACGTAACATTCGATGAAAGTCCACCTCCCTCTAAGACATCACCTTTGGTAGATGATGACTTAGTTGAAAGTCAAATGGTTGAAAATCAGGAAAATATTGAAAGTGACAAAGAAGATGAACCGGTAAAAAGAGAAATAGTTAATATCAAAGAAACCAAAAGTCATCCATTAGAAAACGTCATAGGAAAAAATCAATGAAAGAACATTAAGGTCTAAAGCCCAAAATGAAAGTAATTTCTTTTGTTTTGTTTCAACAATTGAACCTAAAAATGTTAATGAAGCCATAAAAGATGAATCTTGGGTCATTGCGATGCAAGAGGAATTAAATCAATTTGTTAGGAATGACGTTTGGACATTAGTCCCAAAACCTAAAAATCAAACCATAATAGGTACAAAATGGGTTTTTAGAAACAAAATGGATGAAAATGGCATATTATCTAGAAACAAAGCTAGGCTAGTAGCACAAGGCTACAATCAACAAGAAGGTATTGATTACGATGAAACATTTGCACCCGTCGCTAGACTTGAGTCAATTAGGATACTACTTGCATATGCATGTGCACATGACTTTAAACTATTTCAAATGGATGTCAAAAGTGCATTTCTTAATGGTTTTAAAAATGAGGAAGTGTATGTAGCACAACCTCCCGGCTTTGCCGATTTTGAAAAACTAAATCATGTCTACAAACTTAAGAAAGCTTTATACGAACTTAAGCAAGCACCAAAAGCTTGGTATGATCGACTTAAGACTTTCCAAGTTGACCATAAGTATACCATGGGCCTAGTAGACAATACTCTTTTCATCAAGAAAAAGGGATCACATATTATCATAGTCCAGATATATGTGGATGACATTATATTCGGTTCAACTTGTCAAGAGTTATGCGATGAATTTTTAAAAATCATGCATGATGAGTTTGAAATGAGTATGATGGGGGAACTAAACTTTTTCTTAGGTCTCCAAATTAAACAATTAGAAGATGGGATATTCTTCAACCAATCTAAGTATATCAAGGATATGCTTAAGAAATTTGGTCTTGAAGATTCCAAACCCATGAAAACGCCAATGTCTTCCGAAACCAAACTCACCAAGGATTACGAAAGTGGATCCGTAGATAGCACTAAATATAGAGGGATGATTGGTAGTTTACTTTACCTAACGGCTAGTAGACCGGACATTATGTTTAGTGTTTGTCTATGTGCACGCTTTCAAGAAGATCCCAAAATATCCCATCTTGAAGTCGTTAAACGGATCTTTAGGTACATAAAAGGCACTACATATTTAGGATTATGGTATCCCAAAGGAACGGGTGTAGAAACCATAGTGTATGCCGACTCAGACCATGCCAGTGATTATGTCGATAGGAAAAGTACAAGTGGTATTTGTACTTTTGTAGGACATTGTCTCACCTCATGGTTTGCTAAGAAACAAACAGCCCTTGCAATATCAACAACCGAAGCAGAGTACGTATCTACAGGAAAGGCGTGTCAACAAGCACTGTGGATGAAACAAGCTCTCGTCAACTATGGAATTGAACTCAACGACATTCCCATTCTTTGCGACAACAAAGGAGCTATTGACCTCAGCAAAAATCCAGTCCAACATGCTAGAACCAAACACATAGAAATACGACACCATTTCCTACGCGACAATGTTCAGAAGGGAAACATCTCAATCGAGAAAGTATCCTCAGAGGACAACATTGCCGACATCCTCATAAAACCCCTTAAGAGAGAACCTTTCAACTATCTTAGACTAGGTTTAGGATTAATGGAACCAAGTGAGTAGAAGAAACCGCAGCTTAAACCTTAGATTAGCCAAACACGGCAATAAACCAAATTATGTGTTCTGATCCTGCGGATCCAAACGACAACAATGGCAGATCCCTTGTTTTGGATCCGCCGGATCCGTGGCCTGCTGAGCTTCTTTTCTATATATTAAATAAACTTCCTATACTATTCATCACACTTCCCAATACATAAACACCTACTGGAACTCGACCATTATCACATCAAATTCATAATTTAGACCATCTTTCACAACCAATTTGTACTCTAATCATCACTGTAAGTATCTTTATCATGTCTACATTCTTGATCTTCGTCTAGGATTTCTATTTCATGCACAAAACCAAAACTTGGGGTTTATGCATAATTCTTGTAAAATCATGAAGCATATTTACTGAATTGCATAACAAATCATGTTTTTGGTAGTTAGGAATTGCATCTTGTAGCACATTGTCATAATTCATCAAAAACCCCATGAGAATTTTTTGCTAAAATCTTCTCACGACTAGGAAAAACGGTTTTTGGACATTGTTCATACAAATACAAAAACGTTATGTTTTAAACATCACTTGCATAATGTCTCTTGAATGCTAAAGGAAATACATAACTAATATGTATTTTCGGGTACATTCAATCGAAGCTACATTGAAGTAGGAGCGTTTGGGTTATCTCTTGTTTTATCATAAAACTTGCATAAACAAAATTTTCATGCATCAAAAGGAGTCGAGATAACCGTACCTCCACATTGTCCCCATGTAGGCACACACTAGACATATATACGTATTTTCGGTAATTTCAACTAAACTATATATCTTTCGTGTCTAGGATAATTATGCCTCCCGCGACTAATTTTGATCACAAAGAAACCATCAAATACCTACCTAAACATCACAAAACCAAAGGACTTAGTGAGCAACAAGTTGAAATATTCAAAGCCTTAGAAAAACGATACGTACACGAGGGTAGAGTCGTAGAACCCTCATTCTATGAAGGTACCATTCTCCGCGAACAATTAGCCGCAATTCATTTCGATAGCCTTCTAGACATCGATGAGCCCATCATCCCTAGGTTCATTCTCGAGTTCTATGCTAGTGTAGGACTTAGTTCAAATGATTATGGATACATGAATATCCATTTCAGAGTCAACGGGTTTCAATTCAATATTCCTTTAGATCAATTTGGAGATGTCTTAGGAGTTCCTAATCAAGGAACTTGTTTCTATTCTGACAAGTGGTCGTTAACCATTTTAGAGTCTAACCTTGATCGTTTGGCACCATATGCCACACCATTAATCGCAAAAGAAACCATTCGTGAGCATCTCTTTTTGCCTAGGAACAACCAAACTAGGTTACATCGAGGTCGTCAAGTTGATAGAGATCCATTTGCCATGGAACTTAATGAACTTAAGCCTCAGTTTAAGAAGCTTGAAGAAGTTTTGAGGGCAAATGTCATAAGCACCATAGGAAATCGAGACCATATCAACGCATGTCTTTGTTATATGATGTATTGTGTGTCAAACCATCAACCGTTCAACCTTGCTTACTATATCGCCAAAAGAATGGCCGATATTCTGGTTCAAGGTACCACCGCAATGCCCTACGGGATGCTTTTGACCCGTCTCTACAAAGCTTTTGCACCCATTCCTAGAAATGCTTTAGGATTTGTTCCCGACTACACCGAGATTCCATACACCTTTGTTCCTTTAAGTGATCATCGGGTAGCCGTAGGAAAGGGAAAACGAGCTCATCCACTGATGCGTGGTTTTGCAACCTTACAACAGGTTTAACCTCTCGAGGGATCTCAAGAGGCTTACAACCCCACCAGGCAGTGTACCTGACCGATGTAGTATAGTGTAGTGGTAAGTACGGGGGATTGATCGTTCTCCACAGGGAATAGTGTTCGTTAGGTATGAAAAACTACTCTAATAGGTCTAAGGGTGAGAGAAGATTCTTTTTTATGTTTTTATAATTTTATGAAAGCAAGTAAAATCTCGGGTTTGAAAGAGTGGGTGGAATTAGTTACTAGTCAACTAACCCAAATTACTACGAATGCAAATAAAATAAAATAACAGAAAATGAAAATGTGGTGAAACTTATGTGGAGAGAAATGTGTTTACTTAGATTTCCTTACTCCCTAACTATCTTTTACTGGTTAATTAGTGTGCATTAATCACGTGGATGACGGGTGTATTCCTTAATACCAATCGTGGGGTGGCGTACATACTTCCCCAACTCTACAAGCTCCTACTTCACTCCTATGTCGAGCCGGCTAGGAAGCTTCTAACATGGGATCACTAGAATTCGCTTGTGCATTAAATACAACCATAAAAACCTTAGTACGTATTGGTTCATGTTTCTTAAGACGTTCAAGCAAGTTACCGAATAGGAAGTTAGCCAGTTTTCTTAAGCCTAACATAGATGAACAATCATCCAATACAACTAACAACACACTAATAACCAATAATCAATAGCTAGGTTTCATTAGATCTAAGCAAACACAAAGAAAACCTAGCCTAGCATGTTAAACAAAAGACAAGAACAAGATAGAATCAAACAACACATAGACATATTGAATGATTAATTGATAACTTATCTTCAATGTAACATGGAAGATCTCAAGGCAAAAAGCCTTGAAAAAGCTGCTAAAATCGTCTTAGGGTTTTCACACACAAAGTTCCTCAATAAGTTCCACACTAATGACAAAAAATTGCAAAACTATATATAGACTTTCAGATCTGACGGCGTCACGTTATGGAGTGTGACGCCGTCACCTCGCCGCTTTTAGGGTTCCCGGATGGCCTTCTTGACGCCGTCCCTCTTTAGCTCCCCAAAATCCGTTCTGGCTTATCAAGGCTTGACGCCGTCAGACTTAGGGGTGACGCCGTCCCTCTTTAAATTAAGCCGTGACGACCTTGATCACATTAAAGCGTGACGCCGTCAGAATTCCATGCAAATTTCCCTGGCTTATCATGAGTAATTTTCACATCCACCACTTTTGCCAAGCCATGACGCCGTCCAGAACAAATCCTGACGCCGTCAAAGGTAATATCCAGCACAATTTTGAGACTTTGTCGTTTTCTTCACTTTTATGCTCCAAAAACGTCCAAAATGCCTCCTTTTCCAGATTTCTCCTCAAAAGTACCTAAAATGACAAAAGGAACGATTTAGGGCAATATTTGATCAAATAAATACGATTTAGGGCTTAAATGACCCCTTAAAAGCGGTACACTTTTCGCTTCATCAAATACCCTTACACTTGAGATTTGCTTGTCCTCAAGCAAATGTGCTTTTATTCTAATCAAAATACAAGTTAGGGGTCATTTAATGCTAACATAAAAGTAATTGCAACAAATAGTCGTTCCACTTTAATCATAATAAGCACGGAGATTACAAACTAGCACCTCACAAGTAGTGTTTAGATACTCACATCTCTCAAGTGTCATCAAAATAAATCTCATAAATGAAAACGGATAATATCTCTCACTACATGTCATAGCAAATAGATTACCATAGGCTTGGGAAAGGATCGAAAACCTCCTCCACTAGGCGTAAGCACCTAAGATAAACTATCAAAGAGGGCTTTTAAATGGGTTATAACGTTAGGTGTAGGGAAAAGGAAAACACGGTTTTGTTGGATAAAGGATATTTTACTGGTGGCGAGTTAAAGATCTTGATCAATTACATGTACTATACAATGTTGCTAAGCCAAGACTCGACTCGATCTTAAGCTAAAAACAAAATAACAAAAACATAAAATAAACATAAAATGAAACGGGATGGTAGTCCGTATGTTTTTTCTACTTTTCTTTTTCTCATTTTTTTGTATTTTTCTTGATTTTTTTTTTTTTTTTTTTTTTTTTTTTTTTTTTTTTTGCATACACTTTTGCCCTACCATCCAAAATAACACATCATAGGGGCATTGCATTCCCCTTACACTTGAACTTTTACATAACTTTACAAATAACTATTCTAATGACTCGAATTAAGATAATCAAAACACTTGGAGTACTTTTAAAATATTTAGCACATATGGGGGTAATAATGTTGTTCTTCCCCATTACTCCATTACACTAGTACTTTACCCATGAGTCCCAATCGTCCCAAAACAATATGTACAAGGATATGACTCGACTTAGCAACCATGTAATCAATTAGATAATTAACTTGGGTTTAAACAAATGTTGTCACAATAATGCACTAAAAATGAGTGCATACAAGGTGGGCTAAGGCGATTTGGGTGTACATTTAAGTGGGGTGTAACAAATTCTTCCTTTAAGTAAAATGCTTAAAGTTAGAAACGAAAAGATAGGCTCTGAGGGGTGTACTAGGGGTATCGTGTACTAAAAATGAGTACAACGCAAAGGGTGTGGGAGAATTACTTGACCAATGTAGCCAATGTAATTATAACAAAAACACAGGTGTAAAACAATGGGTTAATCCTAATGCCTCTTATCATGTAGTAAATCTAACTACACGAATGTAGTCTCACTTGTGGCCTCGGAATGGTCCTAACGCAAGTTCTAGAATCTAAGTGCTACCGGTACACACATCATAGCATAAATGCTCTTCCTACCAATTCTAGGGGCGAACCTCACATATTTGGGGGTGGAAAATTTTTTAGTGGTACGGTTTTTGTGCTAGTCATAAAACTCCTATCCGTGAGACGCTCATTAAGATCAAAGTTTCACTCCTATATGTTGTAAAAAATTTTAAATTTGGCACTAAAATTACCCTAACAAGTATTTCTCTCAGTTTTATTACACATCTACTATTAAACAAACAAAAATCAAGCGTAATAGCATTCTCTAATCATACTTTTACCCCCCCCCCTTACACTTAAGATGAACATTGTCCCCAATGTTCAAATAACAAGATGTAAAAGCATAAAGTAAAAGAATGAAATCAAATACTCCCCTGATTCGCTCGGTGGATACTGAAGTAACATGGTTAGATCTTCTTCCAAGGTAATGTTGAAGCTCCATGACTAATGCATCGCCATAAGCTTGATCCAACAAACATTTCCTTGTCCAAAATAACCTGTTAAACCTGAGAAAACAAACACGAAAACCTGCATAACATCGGCGGGATAAACTCTATATATAAGGATATAATGCTTGTGGAATGATAATTTTGCAGATTCCTGGAGATTATAAGTTAGAGATTTAATAAAAACTTTTTATGACAACAAAACTTTCAAAAATTTTCAGAAAATTAAACCTGACGCCGTCAGGTTGTAAAGCCTGACGCCGTCAGAAATGATCTGACAGAATTCTCATGTTACGTTTCCGGAAAAATTTTGGAAAAAACCTATACCTTACTTCCTGGAATTCCTACAAAACATCATTATGACTCGATACAAGCATTTGACTCAAACAAACACTAATATGTATGTTAATTTAATATTATTACGATTCATGTTCATTTGTGTTCTAATAAACCGATTTAGATTTCCCTTACACTTAACTTTTGCAAAATGCCTTTATATGTAGTTAAGACGAAGTTAAAAACAAAATAAAGAATTTTCACAAATTAGTTTTTAACATGAATCAATAATAATAAAACTTAAACACACATACAGAAACAAATAAAATCAAACAAACAAATAAACACACAAAGCAAATAAAACTTGGGTTGCCTCCCAAGAAGCGCTTTTCTTTATTAACGAGTCTTGTAGCTAGACTCAAAGTCCTTCTACCTAATATCGCTTATGCTCACGTACCCGAGTGTGAGCCATCTAATTGTTGCCTCATCTTTCTTGTATTCGTTATTCAGCTCCAAACATCCATGATAGTATCTCTTATTTTTCTCATGTGGATATTTGAGCCCCTTCCTCTAATCATTCTCACTTAACAAATCAGAGAGGCACAAGTCTATTGCAAGATTCAATGGAGAAGTTTTTAAACCTAGGATGTGCTCGGGGCATTTGGTAAGTAAAATCTTCATCCCCATCCGAGAATGTAATTAACCCGTCCACAAGTTTTTCGTCAAGGTTGGTCAACCTTTTGAAGGGTTCTCCAAAAATGACTTGGGTTAATTTGTTATCAATGAATTCCCCTAAGTTCTCCATAACCATAAAATCTACCAAATACACAAAACTTCCAACGAATACGTGTAGTGGCTTAGTCCTAGCAACAATGTTATCTCCTTGATATTCTAGCTCATCTACCATGATTTTATTATAATTAGCGCGAGAGATAATGTTCATAGGCAAAGATGAGTTAAGATAAGCATAAAAATCATGATAACCAATCTTGCACGGAAATTTCATGTTAAAGAGGCTATCCTTTTTGATCTTAGTCCTAGGGTCAACATACTTAAAGGGATCAATTTCCTCTTTTCCCCATTCCTCGTTAACTACTTCCCCATTACCGGCATCCTTATCGGAGTCTGAGTAGTAAAACGGACTAACATAGTCATTCTCATGGTCAGACTCCTCCATCTCAGAATCGTTACCAAAGTGGTGGTCGGGTGAAAGGTTGTTGTTTTCTATGATGGGGGCGGGAACGGGTAGTTGGAAATTTGCACGGCGGAAAATACGAATAACAGGAATCAAGCGATCACTATTACTCATGAGGAAGGTGGAAAGTGTCACAAACAAAAATACAAAGAAATAAGATAGACTAAAGAAAACCTAGAAAAATAAAATAAAAATCTCACTAGAAAGGAATCTAGTGAGTAGACCTATAAAAATAAAAATTCAACCTAAACAATAACTATTCCCCGGCAGCGGCGCCAAAAACTTGATGCGTGGTTTTGCAACCTTACAACAGGTTTTACCTCTCGAGGGATCTCAAGAGGCTTACAACCCCACCAGGCAGTGTACCTGACCGATGTAGTATAGTGTAGTGGTAAGTACGGGGGATTGATTGTTCTCCACAGGGAATAGTGTTCGTTAGGTATGAAAAACTACTCTAATAGGTCTAAGGGTGAGAGAAGATTCTTTTTTATGTTTTTATAATTTTATGAAAGCAAGTAAAATCTCGGGTTTGAAAGAGTGGGCGGAATTAGTTGCTAGTCAACTAACCCAAATTACTACGAATGCAAATAAAATAAAATAACAGAAAATGAAAATGTGGTGAAACTTATGTGGAGAGAAATGTGTTTACTTAGATTTCCTTACTCCCTAACTATCTTTTACCGGTTAATTAATGTGCATTAATCGCGTGGATGACGGGTGTATTCCTTAATACCAATCGTGGGGTGGCGTACGTACTTCCCCAACTCTACAAGCTCCTACTTCACTCCTATGTCGAGCCGGCTAGGAAGCTCCTAACATGGGATCACTAGAATTCGCTTGTGCATTAAATACAACCATAAAAACCTTAGTACGCATTGGTTCATGTTTCTTAAGACGTTCAAGCAAGTTACCGAATAGGAAGTTAGCCAGTTTTCTTAAGCCTAACATAGATGAACAATCATCCAATACAACTAACAACACACTAATAACCAATAATCAATAGCTAGGTTTCATTAGATCTAAGCAAACACAAAGAAAACCTAGCCTAGCATGTTAAACAAAAGACAAGAACAAGATAGAATCAAACAACACATAGACATATTGAATGATTAATTGATAACTTATCTTCAATGTAACATGGAAGATCTCAAGGCAAAAAGCCTAGAAAAAGCTGCTAAAATCGTCTTAGGGTTTTCACACACAAAGTTCCTCAATAAGTTCCACACTAATGACAAAAAATTGCAAAACTATATATAGACTTTCAGATCTGACGGCGTCACGTTATGGAGTGTGACGCCGTCACCTCGCCGCTTTTAGGGCTCCCGGATGGCCTTCTTGACGCCGTCCCTCTTTAGCTCTCCAAAATCCGTTCTGGCTTATCAAGGCTTGACGCCGTCAGACTTAGGGGTGACGCCGTCCCTCTTTAAATTAAGCCGTGACGACCTTGATCACATTAAAGCGTGATGCCGTCAGAATTACATGCAAATTTCCCTGGCTTATCATGAGTAATTTTCACATCCACCACTTTTGCCAAGCCATGACGCCGTCCAGAACAAATCCTGACGCCGTCAAAGGTAATTTCCAGCACAATTTTGAGACTTTGTCGTTTTCTTCACTTTTATGTTCCAAAAACGTCCAAAATGCCTCCTTTTCCAGATTTCTCCTCAAAAGTACCTAAAATGACAAAAGGAATGATTTAGGGCAATATTTGATCAAATAAATACGATTTAGGGCTTAAATGACCCCTTAAAAGCGGTACACTTTTCGCTTCATCATCCACCTACATCATCATCATCCATGAGTGAAGAGGATGGTTTGCCAAACTCTAGGATCTCACCACCCGAGTACTTGAGTCAACTTCCTCCAATCCCGAACGAATCAGCGGAGTTTAAACAAACCAAAGGAATGGTGAATAATTTGGGCCGTTGGATCATGAAGCTCCACAAGAAAACGAGCAAGAAGTGAAGTATTGGGAGTGTTTGGTACTAGATATTTTCAAACAATGATGTGTTGAACTAGTGTGTTTCTTTAGATATTATGTTAGTACTTAACTTGTACGTGAACTAACTTAACATTGCAGGTCGATAACACTTGTTGTTATCAATTTTCCGAGATTAAGCCACTGTTTGGCTTAACCACTTTTATGGTAAGATATTATGATCGAATTAATCTATGTGCAGACGTGTGTTAGAACCCGTATTTTTAGTTTTATTCTATCACATATTAGTAGTTACATATGTTTTAGGAGAATTTTTGGAATTTGAACGAATAACGAAAAATTTGACATATGTTCTATTGAAATTAGCACCCTTTGATTGGCGGATTTGGCGGATCCCATAATTTGGATCCGCCATCTCTCGGCTTGCGGATTCGGTGGTACCCAAATAAGGGATCCGCCTTTGTTATCGATTGGATCCACAGGCTTCAACAATAACCTTTTTCAAAAATTCCCGACTAATCCCGATCCATAAAATATTGATTCTAGTTTTTAGAATTCTCCTACTGATCATTAAGCTTATTAGATCATTTAGGCACACTTAGAATCATAAGAAATCCATTTCCCACAAAAATTTGAAAATTCAAATTTTCCATGTGAGTTACCTTTCTAATACAAGCAAGGAACCCTCTAATGGGATCCTTGAAATCCGTGGGAACATCACATCAACAGAATTTCCACTCACTCCTTGCATTAACTGCAAATCTTCTACAATTCACTCAACTTAAGCTCTATGGTTTGACTTAAATGATGTGACTAGCACAAATTTTTGTTCCAAATCATTAGAAACCAACATTCTTCATTGGATTTACATCAAATCCAAACACAGACCAACAAACCTTCTGTCTATAAATTAGAACCTCGGGATCATCACATATCACACAACAACCATCACTACTAACTTTCCTTCCTATATCTTAGAACAACTATTTTCACTTTTCAAATGACAAAATCAAATAACTCATCTATAAGCAGACCCGCACGAAAGACAGCTCGTATAAGTGTCCGTCCTTGTTGCTTCGTGAACTTAGCTAATTCATCATCTGAGGAGTCATCTCCACTTATCATATCCTCAGCAATTGCCAATGAGAATTTTCTCAACCTTGCTACTCCAACACCATCAAACACCATCATCAACACACCACCTCCAACAATCACTCCTGTAGCAACAACACCACCACCCGCTCCATCACAACCTATTAGATCACCTTCACCACAACATTCACCACAACTTCAGCCCCTAGAGTTGTTTAGAACTCCACCTTCATCACCTCATCCATACTTGGATGATTTGGAAGACCTTTCACCAAGGTCAACCAATCCTCCTCCCATGACCTTTGAAGGTCAAACACCTATGCTCTTCCATCCCATTTATCGGGATATCCATGGTCCACTTTACCATGATCCACCACCACTACAACCACAAACACAATCTCTTTCACCTACATCTACACTCATTGCCATTGATGAGGCAATGTGGATCAATCAACCACAAACCCATGAAGAGATCAATGAGGAACTCACCCGCCTCTATGCTCTCTCCAATATGGTGGATTCCCGCCTTGGTGAAGCCATGGATCTTCAATCCATCTTGCTTAACTCCCTCACAACTTCAACATCAAACAACCAAACACCACCACCACCAACCAACCAATCACAACCACCACCACCAAACAACCAATCACCACCACCACCACAAGCCATTGAGCCCACTCTTCCTCCTAACTTTCCAAGGCATGATTGCTCACAATGCGAGAGGATCGCTCACTTGGCCCAAAGGACCAACATATTGGTCCATGAGCTTCAAAATGAGATGAGGTTCATTTTGAACCATATTCTCGAACGCTTAAATGCAATCTCTCATCCTCCGCAATAGGCAAATTTTAGTTTCCTCCTAGTCTCCTTTATAGGATTTCATAGGATTGTTTTAAGAATTTTCTATTTTTAGGAACTTTTTATTTTTTCTTTTTTGTAACATCATGTTTTGTGACTTATGTCACAAACAAATTTTCAAGTAATGGATATTATATTTATGCTTATGGGTGATCACTATTTGGCATAATATCTTGGATTGATTAATTTACTAACTTGATTGTATGGTTGGACCACTTCTACTTAGGTGCATTTTTTATCAGACACATATTTTTTACTTTTTTTAAAGTCAAATGGGTTGAAATATTGTGTTTGTTTAACTTATACATATGCATTATGATACTTGGTTGGATTGATTCACAACCAACATTTGTTTTATAGCTTTTCTCAACTTTGAATCATATACGTTGGTACCCTAGCAACGGGGAGTATAGATCAAGGGGGAGTATATCATATACTAACTCATCATTTTATAGCATTTCTCATCCTTGAAAAGTATACGTTGGTACCCTAGTGATTCGTTTGAAAGTACGTATATATCAAAAATACCAAGTAAACGTGAGAATAGACAAACCAACCCTTTAGGAAAAAGGTTAACTTGCAAAAACTCACGCTTGTGATATGTGTGATACCGGGCAAGTGATCACCCGGGTCGTGTCCCAGCGAGGTTGGAATCGAGGATATCGTGTAAGGTTTGGAATTAAAGTGCTTGATGATTGGAATTTGGAATTTTGTGTTTTTAATGTCTAATTAATAAATGAGAAACAAATTCTCAAAGGAAAATTAAGATTAAAACAATTTAAACTAAAAACGCGATTCCGGAATTATAAAAACGAGCCATATAATTATTTTTTCTTTTTATTTTATTTTTTTGATTTTTCTTTAAAAGCTTAATAAGCACACGAAAATAAGCTATTTTTATAAAAACTTGAAATAAGCACAGAAAAAGCCGATTAAGGTGGCCGCTTATGAGAGACTTGATTGAATTTTTTATTTTTTTTTTATTTTTTTTTTATTTTTCTTTTTGAAACTTATAAAAAATATTTAACTTTTGAAAAGAGAATATTTTTAATACTCACTGAATAAGCCAGAAATAAGCAGAATAGCTTATCAGTGTAGGCAACTAAGAATAAGCCAAAAAGCTATCAAAAAGCTAAGGTAAACTTAAATAAGCTAAATGATACTAAACAATCCAAATAAGCTAAAGGGTTCTGAATAAGCAATACACAATCAAGCAGATAAGCACAAAAAAAATCAAATAAGCAATATGTTGTATGTAGGCCTAAAACAGCCCACTAGGGTGATTTGCAGACTCAAAATAAGCTATCAAATAAGCTTAAAATTCCAAAATAAGTTGAAACTGATTAAGATCATATACCAAACGACTCATAAACCAATTTTTGAAGTATTTTTGAACTTGTTTGTTGCTTAAAAATGAGCTGTCAAAACAGCTACTTAGGCTGATTATGGTTTTCTTTTAACTTTGAAAACAGCCTAAACCTACACTTGCGGCCTATAATAAGCCAACCAAAAAAAACTCAAAAACCTTAAATAAGTTGAAACATGTAAAATTCATACTACAAGCTAATTATAAACCGAAAATCAGAACTTAGAGAACTTAATCAGTGCTTAAAAATAAGCTTACAAGATGGCTATTCAACATAAATATACACTAATGTTATCAGTGTATATAGGCTAAACAATCAACTTTTAAGCTATACAATAAGCTCTAATAAGCTGAGAAATGATTTGAAAACTGAGAAATAGCATACTACAACTAGCAATCTATTTAGGAAAATCAATATCAGACATTAATGACTAAGAATAAGCACTTGAATTGACCCTAAAAACAATGCTATTTAGAACTAAATGAGCATATATTGCTACTGATGATCAGACTTTACTCATTTGGTCCAAATCTACCTCACAACTATGTGTAATGCAATATACTCTTAGAAATCAACTTATATTACTTAAATGAACATAAAAACTACAATAACAAGTACTAAATCATGATCCACCAATAAAAAGCTAATAAGAGCAGTTGGGTACTTGATACTTGGAAAATCTGCTCAAACAAGTAAAACCATTCAAATCACCTCAAAACAACTTACAAACAGCTTATATAAGTGAATTTAAGCTAAATCAAAGTTAACCCATTAGCACATGAGCAGTAACTAACCATTTTGATCAATTTTGGGCTTTATGCCAAACACTACTTATAGTTGACTGTTAAGAGATTTGAACTAGAGATGACCAATATAATCTATGATTCTGAGATACCACTGATTAACTAAGTTAAATTAACCCTAATGAATAATTTTTAAACTGGAAATAAGCACTAAAATAAGCTAATTCTAAATTGACTGTTTTTGGCTTTTTTTTGAAGATTTTTAAGAAAAATAAAACATAGGCTAAGTTAAACTGATAAAATAGATAAAAGGCACTCTTAAACTATCAATAAGCAGATAATTTTTAAAATAAGCTATAAATAAGCTATGTAACAGTAACTAGGAAAATAGTGCAAGAAAATGGAAAATGCTTACAACTGTTTGAGGTTATGAAACCAAGGCAATTGATCAGAACTACACTAGGCTTGACAAGAATAAGCTAGAACACCAAATTACTCTTCCAGAACAGCTTATTCCATCTGAACTGCTTATTGTGAGCTTCTTTGACTTTCATTGACTAAATTGATCTTTTCAAATTTAGAACAACTAGTAACTAATATAAGCTTACAAAAAGCTATGATTAGCTTATATAAGCTTATAGCAAGGGTACTGTGGCTTTGTGATAGATACTTAACAAGACTTAATGCTTAATTTGACTGAATAAAAACTTGAAATTCTATTATTACTGAAACTGAGTACAAGGTTACTTGAAATTAGAACAATTTGACTGAATATGATTTGAATTAACAACTAAGAACTTAAAATTACAAATTATAATGACTTAACTTACAAAAGTTGACTACTGAAAATTAACTACTTACATTATAAGCTTACAAACGACCCTATTTATACTAAAAATATCTGGGAACATTCTTGTCTTCATCTCTGAGTAATCCTCAGCCATTGGAATGGCTAGAATCAATCCCAGCCTTTAACTTCAATTTTGGCGCCAAAAAGATATTAGTGGAAAACCACTTGGTCCTGATAACTTGTGGGGAGAACGAAGCATTAAATGCTTCTTGGACTGTTAGGTGGAGTGTAGTGCTGAAGAAGCTTGGAGATGATGGTGGATTGTCAGGGATAAGGGGTGGTTTTGGTTTGGCAGGTACCAGTTTTGAAGAAGGTGGGTTTGACTGGTATTTAACTAAATACGGGGTGTTGGGTTATTTATTGGGATTGGGCTTTTTGTTTGGGCTGGGTTATGGCTGGGTTTTATTTGTTTAGTGGTTTAAGTTTAAAGGGTTAAACTTTTAAGGACCATTTGTGTAATAATCTGAAAATCCAAGGACCAAGGCTGCCAAATTTGAAAAGTATTTCCAAGGACCATTTGTGTCATTTTGGTATTTTTAGAGGTTGACTTTGACTTTTGATTTTGACTTTTGTCTTCACTTGATCAAATGCACAATTGTTGTCGAGTCAATCCAAAAATGCCCGTTTTTCGCTCCGTTTTCAATCCTTTGTACCTGAAACACATAAAACACAAACCAAGGATATCTGCAATATATTTTGGGTGTTTTTGGTTATTTTTGTGTCTTTTATGGGTGTAAAATAATGAGTATTTACACACTCATCACCTAGCAATGGGATGTATACATCGAGGGGGAGCATATCATATTCTAACCATTTGTTTTGTAGGATTATATATCTTAACCTTGGCACTCCAATTAAGCTCTAAAGAAAACCAACTATTCTACGCTTAGCATTTTCATTTGCACATATCGTAAAACCTTAGTCTAATCGTTAAGGAAGCAGCCAGATCATCACTCTGGCAGAGTCGGGATTCCCTTTGTTCTAACCTAATCAAGACTAAACACTTCTTCTTTTTTATTGCAATTTCTTATCTAAAAACGAAAAAAAAAATTTTAATTTTGCCAAAACGGATGATACCGGGGTCAAAGATACTGTCCTCATTCCTGTAGGAGAAAAGGAAAAGAGAAATCACACCAGACTAAATCTTTCTAAAGATTGAAATAAAAATGATCAAATTCCGGCTAAGAGAGTTCACCGGAGAACTCTTCGAAGATAACCGGATCATTTATATCAAAGAGAAATGAGTCATACTCAGGAAGAGAGATATAAGCATGAGAAGTGGTACTGCCACTACTCGTCTCTTCCAAAAGATCGATATCAAAAGAAAAGGCTTCATAAGCCGGGAGAGAAAAATCAGAATGAGAAGTGGGATTGCCACTACTCTCTTCAGCCGTATCAAAGATAAAACTCTCATATTCGGGAACAAAATCCTTGAGCTCGAGCTCCGGAGGATCTAACGGCTTATCTTTAACAACATCCTTCGGGGGGAAGGAAAATAACGGTTCATCAAATATCATTTTTTCTAACAAAGGAGCGTCTCCCCCCGGATCACAATTAGGCTCAACAATTTTCGGCGAAATTGGAGCATCAATCAAGAAAACCTCAAGCTCTTCCATAGAGATATAACTTCCCTCAATCGGAGGAGAAGGATGGGAAGAGTCGGAAATGATTGGTGCAGAATAAGGAGCGGGATTTTTAGTTCCATCCACAGAATCAACAATCTCAATACGATAAACCGATTCCGGAGGTGGGACAAGTGGTGTGCTCTTAGAGCTAGCAATTTTCACCACTTCCGTTGTGACCTCCGATTCTTGTTCATCATAATAAAAAATACTCTTAACTTCCGCAGCACAACTCTCAAACCATTTGCTTGAACCAGGGGTAATTTTCATTGTTTTGAGCTCAACACGTTTTTTTGAAGTACTCTTAACCGTGAATCTTGAAAATATCAAATCACTTCTTTTGGAAGCAATTACGGGATCAGATTTTTGATTAACCGTAGCAACGTTGCATTTGGTGGTTAGAGATTTAGAGTCCTGATTAATGTTAAACGTGACTTCTTCATTATCAAATCGTATGGTTAATTCTTCGGCGTATACATTGATGAGAGCACGACTCGTTCTTAAGAAAGCTCTCCCCAGTATGAGTGGAATTCGAGGATCGGCATCAAAGTCTACCACAACGAAATCAGTGGGAAAGTGGAACTTTCCTACTTTCACAACGACATCCTCAGCTATTCCAAGTGGACGAGTTATAGTACGATCCGCTAGCTCGAGTGTCATGCAAGTAAATGTAAGCCCCGGAAGAGATAATTTCTTCCATACCGAGAGTGGCATAAGGTTAATGCTTGCTCCAAGATCGGCCAAGGCTGAGCACTGAACCATCCCCAAGAAATCACATGGGATTAAAAACTTGTCGGGGTCTCCGAGCTTTTCGGGAAGCTTCTTGAGGAGAACCGCCGAGCACTGCTCGTTAAGTGGGGTCTTTGCCATCTCAGACAACTTATCCTTGTTGCTTAGTAAACTTTTGAGTGTAGATGCAAATTTGGGCATAAGGATGAGAGCATCTGCGAAGCTTATGTCAAAGTGCAATTCATTGAAGATTTTAAAGAATTTCTCCATTTGTTGATTGTGTGGAAAACTAGAAGGGGGGGGGGGGTTGAATAGTTTTATGACTTTTTAATTTTATTATGAAAACCTTTGTTTATTTTTAAAACACTTAGATTCAAGTTTGTATGAAAAATAAAACTTGAACCTTATTATTAGTTATATATGTATTCTTTTAAATTGATTGTAAAAGTTTTGGTTTCTTGAATGGAGTTTCAATTTGATCTATATGTGAAGTCAACTTCTAATTATTACTAACAGTTATATATGTATGTTATAAAAGTAATGACGATATAAATAAAGATGTAAGTAAGAGATGGAAAGATCTAACCGAGACACGAGGGATTTATAGTGGTTCGGCTACAAGGACACCTTCCTTGCTCTACTCCACTCCTCGAGCACCAAGCTCGAGAGTTTTCTTCACAACTTCAATAAGCTCCCTTATGGCGGAGAAAACCGTACACAACTTTGGCTTACACGGGTTTAACGACACAAAGCTAAATGTCGAGTTCTAATCGTAGCTAGAACCAATCTCACAACTTCACAACACAACTTCTTCACAACTTATTCACGACTACTTCACAACGGCTTCACGACTGCTTCACGACTTCTTCACGACTTCAACACTAGGACTTCACGACTTCAACACGACCGCTACACAACCTCTATGCTACGGCTTCACGACTTCAACACTAGGACTTCACGACTAGGACTTCATGGCTTCAACACGACCGCTACACAACCTCTATGCTACGGCTTCACGACTTCAACACTAGGACTTCACGACTAGGACTTCACGGCTTCAACACGACCGCTACACAACCTCTATGCTACGGCTTCACGACTTCTAGGCTATGGCTTCACAACGGCTTCAAGACTTCTCTACTTCACAACTTTACAAGGCTTCTACTCTACTTCTTTACTCCACAACTATTTATCCACCTTCTTCACTACTTACGCACTACTCTAGCCTAATCACTTATGTTTACAACTTATATACACACTTTACACAAATGAATGAATGATTTACAAAATATACAAAACAAACAACTTGAGTAACAAGATGATACTAAGTTGTAATACTTCTAGTCTTGATTGATAGAAGTATTCTTCTTTTGCACTTGGATGGTGGAAGCTTGGATCACTTGGAAACCAATGCTTAAGATTACATGATCAAAGGTTTTTTGAAGATATGAAATGAGATCTACAACAGAAAGTTTTTGTGCAAAAGGGTGAGGAAAAATGCCAGAGAAAAACCAGTATTTATAGGCAAAATCTGGGACCTACTGGAGCTTTGGCGGTCCCCTTAAATAGGGGGCGGTCCCCTTAATTTTAAGGGGACCGCCTTGTATAATTAAGGGGGCCGCCCCTGCCGAACGTTGCCCAGTTTTGTCTTTTTGTGGGGAAGGTTTTTCTGGGACATTTTTACTGATTTTGGTTAAAAATTTGAATTCATAAATTTATAATGAATTAAACCTTTTTATTTATTACCAAAAATGTTTTTCTAAAAGATATAAAATGTTTTTGACATTTTATAAAAAATCTAGTTATTAAAAAAATGTTCCTTTGATCATATAATGCATTAAGCATTAGTTCATTCATACCTTAAGTGATTTTAGTTGTAGAAGTGAATATTTACAACTAAGTACTTGTTTATTTTTATAAGTTTATGTTTTAATGAGTTTATATTTTGTGATCATCAAAACATAGAGACATGAATAAATATTGATAATGTTTTTAGGCATATTTATGTCAACAATTCTCCCCCTTTTTGATGATTACAAAACTAAAACTCATTAAATCCGAAAAAGTTATTTTTGGACAAGTATTTAGTGAGTTTATATTCACTTATCCCCTTTTTGTAGCATCAAAAAGGTTGAGCGACAAGTTTTAGAGACAAAATTTGTCGGAACGAAACTCCCCTTGATGTGTGCTCCCCTCGTTTGAGGCACAAGGATCGATATATGGAATACTTGCAAGAAAAATTTAGAAGCACAAGCATATATATAGCAAAATAAGCATGCATATAAAGCATTCATTAAAATGTTGTGTATCATACCACATCAAGATATATTCATCCTACATTGCTAGTAAGTAATGCATCTAATAATATTAGGAGTAATGATCTTCATGGGGCTTGAACAAAATGGTTGAAAAATTATTTTGATTAGCATTGCATATGTTAATTTGTGAGAATGAAGGTGGTGTGTTTAGTGGGTGAAAATGGTGGAGGTTGTGGTGAGGTTGGTTGTTAAGCATGTGTTCAAGGATGAAAACATGTAGTGTATCTCATCTCTAAGACCAAAGATGTTGGTTCGGTTGTGGATGCAATAAAGGCAATTGTCTCCATGGACTTCAAGTAAAGCCCAAGGGATGGGAAAGCATGGTGGTGGTATTGGTGATGATGAGAAATGAGCATCAAGAGGTGTTATTGGTGATATGGAAATGACAAGTTGGGTGAATGGAGGTTCTTGAGTAGGAGGTGGAGTTGATGCTCTTGATGGTGGTGATGATAGGTGTGAGTTGATGTAGTTATTGATGGATGAAGTGGAAGGTATGGATGAAGATGATGTGCCATGATTGGAGGGTGTTTTTGATGGTGCATTTGGTGCACTTGAGGATGAACATTGAGGTGGTGGTGATGGAGTTTTGGTGTCTTAGAGATGATTTTGGTGATAGTATGGTGAATGAAAATGGGTGTTTGATGGAGGTGATGGTTGATTTAGGTAAGGTTTGGAGGTTTTGTGGTAAAATTCCAATACCAGTTCGTCCTTTAAGAGAAATGGTAGCTGGGGCTAGATAAAAGGGGTCGCAAGATGCAAAAGAAAACAGTAAATTTTACTGCCCAGATGGCCGGTCCCCTTAATTGTAGGCCGGCCCCTTAAAATTAAGGGGACTGCCTAGGGAATTAAGGGGGCCGCCCATCTGGTGTTTTCCCAGGCGACCAAATTTGAAAATTTTCCAGAAAAGGGTCATTTTTAGGTTGTTTTTGCAGCAAGCTCCATTTGAATCATGTACATCAAGAATGATTAAATAGTGGCATAAACATGTTAAATACGCATGCATATATTTAAAACATATTATGGAATAAGCATGTTATTAATCATCAAGCATGTATATATATCATGATATCAAGTATACAAGCAATAAGCATACCAATCATATATTAAAGACAAGAAATAAAGCATTCATTAGTTGAAAATAATTATGTTAAAAACATAATTATTGATACAACACATATTTTGCTTATAGCATACAATAAGTAGAAAATTTTAAATTGCCTAAGAGATCCATTTGACTTGCTTGAGACATGAAAAACTTGAATTATTTTGGATGGATGGTGGTAAAGAGGGGGTAAAAATGTTGGATTAATGGGGTTGTAAGTTTGGGTGTATGGATGTTGGAGAGAGTGTTGATGGAGGAATTGGAGGTGGAGAGCTTGGACTTGACCATGTTGAATGAGGGTTTTGATGTTGTTCAAGTGGTGGTGTTGGATTAGATCTAGTGAGAAGATACTCAATCCAAGTGAGACGCTCATTTAAGGCGATGGTTTGATTTTGGAGAAAGATGCAACAAGGAAAATTGTTGACATGTTTCTCAATTTGACTCAAGTGATGTGGTGATGATGGTAATGATGGTGAGATGGATGGTGATGGGTCTAAGTTGCTTTAAGCAAGGTGCAAAGCAAGGAGAGCATTAAGCTCATGGGCTTCCTTGAGTTCTTCAATGAACTTCAAGTGTTGAGTGGAAGGTGATGATAATGGAGAGTGGTTGTTATTTGGTGGAAGTGGTGGTGACACTCTTGGTGGTGGAGACATTTGTGAACTTGGGTAATTATGAGTGAATGAAGGTGGACATATGGATGATTGGTTATGTGTGTGAAAGGGTTCATTAGGATGAGGTTTAGGTGTTGGTTGAGTTTGAACAACATCATTTGTTGGGTTATGGCAAATGTCAAGCTTCCTCCTCCAAATGGGCCTCACTGAGATTTTAGCAACTTGAAGGCTTGGATCTTGGGTGGTTAGATGATGACATGTTTGGATGGATGATATGGATGAGCATTTATGATGGAGTTGGGTATTTATGGTGTAGTGATGATGTGATTGTGGAAGGTAAATTTTGGTGGGTGGTTTGTGACAAAATGTGTTTGTGAATTTTGGAAAGTATAGGATAAAATGGGCTAAAAAATAGAAAAAGGGAGCAGCACCTTCGACCATCAGATGGCCGGTCCCCTTAAATATTAAGGGGGCCGCCTAATGAATTAAGGGGGGCGCCCATCTGCTGATTTCCAGGTTACTGGAAATGGGTTTTTGGCAGAAAATTGTAGAAAGGGTTGTGTTTTTTGGGTTTAGTTTCAAGCAAGTCCAACTTCTTTTGAGGCAATTTAGGATTTAATAACTTATGTATGCTAAGCATATTCATTAGACATTATTATCTAGCATGCAAACAACTCATTTAGCATGTAACATATATATGTTAGACAAGAAAACACTACATAGCACCAAGTAATTCATAGTATCATATTTAGGAAGATTAATAAGCTAGTTAAATAATCCTAATGAATATCTATGTGCATGGGAATGTAGAGTTGTGATAGCATGGACTTCTAGACTTGTACCAAGTGAGGTCTTAGTAAATAAATTATGGTTATTTTCAAATTTAGTTCACTTATAAATGTCACATACATAAATATAGATGACAGATATGAGATCACCATGCATGATTTAAAGAAATGTTTTTGGCATTATTCAACAATGTTTGAAAGTGGGTTTTTATGTAGATGTGAAAAATATTTTAATGAAATAGTTTTGGTTTTATTTCAAAATGTTTTTATGAGGAAAGAAAACATATTTTTCCAATCTTTGGTTTTGATAAACACGTAATTATGGACACAAGTTTGGAAGAAAGGTAGGATGGTGAAACATGTAAAATAGAAAGGTGTCATAATCTTTTGAAAAATCATTTTTCCAAAATGTGAAGTTTTTGCATATTTAAAAACAAGTCCCATTAATTATAGGTTTAAAAATAGTGGTTTATAAAAGATCTCATGCTCAATGGTATTAGTTAAGTCTATTGTCACATGCTACCTCTTTCTACATATCCTATGATATTTAAGCATGTATTATGACTAAATACAAAAATACATCATATCAGAGTAGTTAGAGAAAAAACAAAAGCTATTATAATGACAATTCATTCAACAACTAAACAAATAATTACGAAGGCATGCAGTCAAATCACATAAGAGCAAGTAAACATCTAGAAATTTTATATATGCAAGATGACATAAATCTAGGAATGAAAGGCTCTAGTGAAAAGCAAAGTTCATAACAGTAAACTATCGTTAGGTATATTTAGGAAGAATAATGTATTCAAGTTGGAGAATGAGTATGAGACTATTACTAGTGGTGCTCAATTCAGGCTAAAAACAACCGTTTTTACGGGTTACACACACCCAACTTCTCACATAGAAGCAATTCAACCGTTAGGTCAAATTGAGTTTCTAGTCAATAGATTCTCCAGTAGTCATTCTCTTTTTAGAAGAAATTAAGTTCCTAAATTTACCTATCGAAGAGTACCAAATATGAAGATTGCTTGGTTTACTAATACTTAGGGGGGCTAACTAAAGGGTTTCTAGTTCATTAAGCCACAGAACGAATATAACTAAAGTGTAAAGGCAAAGCAACCTATCAGACTAAGCGTATCCTAAGGCATTAATAAGATTATATGCATAAAGTAATTACTTATGAAATTTAAAAAGAGAACTTACCTCACGTCCTAGCTTTTCTTCGTAATGTCTCAGATGATGATCGACGTGTGAATGATAGGTGAGTTGGATGATGATCTTCTCCTTCGTCTGTGTCACTCCATGATTTTGGATTGAGTTCACTTTGGAGTTGATTCATGTAGTCTTCGTCGTTAACACCTTCATTAACAACATTTGAACTAGTAGCACATCATGTATCTATTTTATCTAAATGCTTATCTATTAAATTTTCTAAGATGACTAATTCATGTATAGGATCAAAATCCTCATCTTGGCTTGACATTTTTCTTGATGAAAGTTTAAGAGATTTTTCCAAATATCATTTGCCGTTTTACAAAAGAATATTCTTTCATATTCAACTTTCGGCAAGGTTTTATAAATAATTATTTTAGCTTTATTATTTATGTCATTCTTTGTTTTCAAATGCTCAATTTGACTTTCAAAATCCGTTTTTGTTTGAATTTCAAAATCCGTTTTTGTTTGACTCTCAAAATCCGTTTTTGTTTGACTTTCAAAATATGTTTTTGTTTGACTTTCAAAATATGTTTTTGTTTGACTTTCAAAATTACCAATCAAAATGACATGCCAAAGATATAGATCAATTGATTTCACATAAGTTTCAAATTTATTTTTCCATTCAAGAAAAATATAGTTTTCAAATAGTGGTGGTTTTAGCAAAGATTCCCCTTCTAGATATTTTTCGAATTCCATAGATCGATTCAAGTTTTAAAATACAGTATATTTTAAAGATCTTGATTGACGTGGCTCTTGATACCAATTGTGGAAAACTAGAAGGGGGGGGGGTTGAATAGTTTTATGTCTTTTTAATTTTATTATGAGAACCTTTGTTTATTTTTAAAACGCTTAGATTCAAGTTTGTATGAAAAATAAAACTTGAACCTTATTATTAGTTATATATGTATTCTTTTAAATTGATTGTAAAAGTTTTGGTTTCTTGAATGGAGTTTCAATTTGATCTATATGTGAAGTCAACTTCTAATTATTACTAACAGTTATATATGCCTATATGTTATAAAAGTAATGACGATATAAATAAAGATGTAAGTAAGAGATGGAAAGATCTAACCGAGACACGAGGGATTTATAGTGGTTCGGCTACAAGGACACCTTCCTTGCCCTACTCCACTCCCCGAGCACCAAGCTCGAGAGTTTTCTTCACAACTTCAATAAGCTCCCTTATGGCGGAGAAAACCGTACACAACTTTGGCTTACACGGGTTTAACGACACAAAGCTAAATGTCGAGTTCTAATCGTAGCTAGAACCAATCTCACAACTTCACAACACAACTTCTTCACAACTTATTCACGACTACTTCACAACGGCTTCACGACTGCTTCACGACTTCAACACTAGGACTTCACGACTAGAACTTCATGACTTCAACACGACCGCTACACAACCTCTATGCTACGGCTTCACGACTTCTAGGCTATGGCTTCACAACGGCTTCAAGACTTCTCTACTTCACAACTTTACAAGGCTTCTACTCTACTTCTTTACTCCACAACTACTTATCCACCTTCTTCACTACTTACACACTACTCTAGCCTAATCACTTATGTTTACAACTTATATACACACTTTACACAAATGAATGAATGATTTACAAAGTATACAAAACAAACAACTTGAGTAACAAGATGATACTAAGTTGTAATACTTCTAGTCTTGATTGATAGAAGTATTCTTCTTTTGCACTTGGATGGTGGAAGCTTGGATCACTTGGAAACCAATGCTTAAGATTACATGATCAAAGGTTTTTTGAAGATATGAAATGAGATCTACAACAGAAAGTTTTTGTGCAAAAGGGTGAGGAAAAATGCCAGAGAAAAACCAGTATTTATACGCAAAATCTGGGACCTACTGGAGCTTTGGCGGTCCCCTTAAATAGGGGGGCGGTCCCCTTAATTTTAAGGGACCGCCTTGTATAATTAAGGGGGCCGCCCCTGCCGAACGTTGCCCAGTTTTGTCTTTTTGTGGGGAAGGTTTTTCTGGGACATTTTTACTGATTTTGGTTAAAAATTTGAATTCATAAATTTATAATGAATTAAACCTTTTTATTTAGTACCAAAAATGTTTTTCTAAAAGATATAAAATATTTTTGACATTTTATAAAAAATCTAGTTATTAAGAAAATGTTCCTTTGATCATATAATGCATTAAGCATTAGTTCATTCATACCTTAAGTGATTTTAGTTGTAGAAGTGAATATTTACAACTAAGTACTTGTTTATTTTATAAGTTTATGTTTTAATGAGTTTACATTTTGTGATCATCAAAACATAGAGACATGAATAAATATTGATAATGTTTTTAGGCATTATTTATGTCAACAATCTCCCCCTTTTTGATGATTACAAAACTAAAACTCATTAAATCCGAAAAGTTATTTTTGGACAAGTATTTAGTGAGTTTATATTCACTTATCCCCCTTTTTGTAGCATCAAAAAGGTTGAGCCGACAAGTTTTAGAGACAAAATTTGTCGGAACGAGAACTCCCCCTTGATGTGTGTTCCCCCTCGTTTGAGGGCACCAAGGAATCGATATATGGAATACTTGCAAGAAAAATATTAGAAGCACAAGCATATATATAGCAAAAATAAGCATGCATATAAAGGCATTCATTAAAAATGTTGTGTATCAATACACAACCATCCAAGATTATATTCAATCCTACATTAGCTAGTAAGTAATGCAATCTACATAATCATTCTAGGAGTACATGATCTTCCATGGGGCTTGCACACAAAATGGTTTGAAAAATTATTTTTGATTAAGCATTGCATATGCTTAATTTGGTGAGAATGAAGGTGGTGGTGGTTTAGTGGGTGAAAATGGTGGAGGTTGTGGTGGAGGTTGGTTGTTAAGCATGTGTTCAAGGGATGAAAACATGTAGTGTATCTCATCTCTAAGACCAAAGATGTTGGTTCGGTTGTGGATGCAATAAAGGCAATTGTCTCCATGGACTTCAAGTAAAGCCCAAGGGATGGGAAAGCATGGTGGTGGTATTGGTGATGATGAGAAATGAGCATCAAGAGGTGTTATTGGTGATATGGAAATGACAAGTTGGGTGAATGGAGGTTCTTGAGTAGGAGGTGGAGTTGATGCTCTTGATGGTGGTGATGATAGGTGTGAGTTGATGTAGTTATTGATGGATGAAGTGGAAGGTATGGATGAAGATGATGTGCCATGATTGGAGGGTGTTTTTGATGGTGCATTTGGTGCACTTGAGGATGAACATTGAGGTGGTGGTGATGGAGTTTTGGTATCTTAGAGATGATTTTGGTGATAGTATGGTGAATGAAAATGGGTGTTTGATGGAGGTGATGGTTGATTTAGGTAAGGTTTGGAGGTTTTGTGGTAAAATTCCAATACCAGTTCGTCCTTTAAGAGAAATGGTAGCTGGGGCTAGATAAAAGGGGTCGCAAGATGCAAAAGAAAACAGTAAATTTTACTGCCCAGATGGCCGGTCCCCTTAATTGTAGGCCGGCCCCTTAAAATTAAGGGGACTGCCTAGGGAATTAAGGGGGCCGCCCATCTGGTGTTTTCCCAGGCGACCAAATTTGAAAATTTTCCAAAAAAGGGTCATTTTTAGGTTGTTTTTGCAGCAAGCTCCATTTGAATCATGTACATCAAGAATGATTAAATAGTGGCATAAACATGTTAAATACGCATGCATATATTTAAAACATATTATGGAATAAGCATGTTATTAATCATCAAGCATGTATATATATCATGATATCAAGTATACAAGCAATAAGCATACCAATCATATATTAAAGACAAGAAATAAAGCATTCATTAGTTGAAAATAATTATGTTAAAAACATAATTATTGATACAACACATATTTTGCTTATAGCATACAATAAGTAGAAAATTTTAAATTGCCTAAGAGATCCATTTGACTTGCTTGAGACATGAAAAACTTGAATTATTTTGGATGGATGGTGGTAAAGAGGGGGTAAAAATGTTGGATTAATGGGGTTGTAAGTTTGGGTGTATGGATGTTGGAGAGAGTGTTGATGGAGGAATTGGAGGTGGAGAGCTTGGACTTGACCATGTTGAATGAGGGTTTTGATGTTGTTCAAGTGGTGGTGTTGGATTAGATCTAGTGAGAAGATACTCAATCCAAGTGAGACGCTCATTTAAGGCGATGGTTTGATTTTGGAGAAAGATGCAACAAGGAAAATTGTTGACATGTTTCTCAATTTGACTCAAGTGATGTGGTGATGATGGTAATGATGGTGAGATGGATGGTGATGGGTCTAAGTTGCTTTGAGCAAGGTGCAAAGCAAGGAGAGCATTAAGCTCATGGGCTTCCTTGAGTTCTTCAATGAACTTCAAGTGTTGAGTGGAAGGTGATGATAATGGAGAGTGGTTGTTATTTGGTGGAAGTGGTGGTGACACTCTTGGTGGTGGAGACATTTGTGAACTTGGGTAATTATGAGTGAATGAAGGTGGACATATGGATGATTGGTTATGTGTGTGAAAGGGTTCATTAGGATGAGGTTTAGGTGTTGGTTGAGTTTGAACAACATCATTTGTTGGGTTATGGCAAATGTCAAGCTTCCTCCTCCAAATGGGCCTCACTGAGATTTTAGCAACTTGAAGGCTTGGATCTTGGGTGGTTAGATGATGACATGTTTGGATGGATGATATGGATGAGCATTTATGATGGAGTTGGGTATTTATGGTGTAGTGATGATGTGATTGTGAAAGGTAAATTTTGGTGGGTGGTTTGTGACAAAATGTGTTTGTGAATTTTGGAAAGTATAGGATAAAATGGGCTAAAAAATAGAAAAAGGGAGCAGCACCTTCGACCATTAGATGGCCGGTCCCCTTAAATATTAAGGGGGCCGCCTAATGAATTAAGGGGGGCGCCCATCTGCTGATTTCCAGGTTACTGGAAATGGGTTTTTGGCAGAAAATTGTTGAAAGGGTTGTGTTTTTTGGGTTTAGTTTCAAGCAAGTCCAACTTCTTTTGAGGCAATTTAGGATTTAATAACTTATGTATGCTAAGCATATTCATTAGACATTATTATCTAGCATGCAAACAACTCATTTAGCATGTAACATATATATGTTAGACAAGAAAACACTACATAGCACCAAGTAATTCATAGTATCATATTTAGAAAGATTAATAAGCTAGTTAAATAATCCTAATGAATATCTATGTGCATGGGAATGTAGAGTTGTGATAGCATGGACTTCTAGACTTGTACCAAGTGAGGTCTTAGTAAATAAATTATGGTTATTTTCAAATTTAGTTCACTTATAAATGTCACATACATAAATATAGATGACAGATATGAGATCACCATGCATGATTTAAAGAAATGTTTTTGGCATTATTCAACAATGTTTGAAAGTGGGTTTTTATGTAGATGTGAAAAATATTTTAATGAAATAGTTTTGGTTTTATTTCAAAATGTTTTTATGAGGAAAGAAAACATATTTTTCCAATCTTTGGTTTTGATAAACACGTAATTATGGACACAAGTTTGGAAGAAAGGTAGGATGGTGAAACATGTAAAATAGAAAGGTGTCATAATCTTTTGAAAAATCATTTTTCCAAAATGTGAAGTTTTTGCATATTTAAAAACAAGTCCCATTAATTATAGGTTTAAAAATAGTGGTTTATAAAAGATCTCATGCTCAATGGTATTAGTTAAGTCTATTGTCACATGCTACCTCTTTCTACATATCCTATGATATTTAAGCATGTATTATGACTAAATACAAAAATACATCATATCAGAGTAGTTAGAGAAAAAACAAAAGCTATTATAATGACAATTCATTCAACAACTAAACAAATAATTACGAAGGCATGCAGTCAAATCACATAAGAGCAAGTAAACATCTAGAAATTTTATATATGCAAGATGACATAAATCTAGGAATGAAAGGCTCTAGTGAAAAGCAAAGTTCATAACAGTAAACTATCGTTAGGTATATTTAGGAAGAATAATGTATTCAAGTTGGAGAATGAGTATGAGACTATTACTAGTGGTGCTCAATTCAGGCTAAAAACAACCGTTTTTACGGGTTACACACACCCAACTTCTCACATAGAAGCAATTCAACCGTTAGGTCAAATTGAGTTTCTAGTCAATAGATTCTCCAGTAGTCATTCTCTTTTTAGAAGAAATTAAGTTCCTAAATTTACCTATCGAAGAGTACCAAATATGAAGATTGCTTGGTTTACTAATACTTAGGGGGGCTAACTAAAGGGTTTCTAGTTCATTAAGCCACAGAACGAATATAACTAAAGTGTAAAGGCAAAGCAACCTATCAGACTAAGCGTATCCTAAGGCATTAATAAGATTATATGCATAAAGTAATTACTTATGAAATTTAAAAAGAGAACTTACCTCACGTCCTAGCTTTTCTTCGTAATGTCTCAGATGATGATCGACGTGTGAATGATAGGTGAGTTGGATGATGATCTTCTCCTTCGTCTGTGTCACTCCATGATTTTGGATTGAGTTCACTTTGGAGTTGATTCATGTAGTCTTCGTCGTTAACACCTTCATTAACAACATTTGAACTAGTAGCACATCATGTATCTATTTTATCTAAATGCTTATCTATTAAATTTTCTAAGATGACTAATTCATGTATAGGATCAAAATCCTCATCTTTGGCTTGACATTTTTCTTGATGAAAGTTTAAGAGATTTTTCCAAATATCATTTGCCGTTTTACAGAAGAATATTCTTTCATATTCAACTTTCGGCAAGGTTTTATAAATAATTATTTTAGCTTTATTATTTATGTCATTCTTTGTTTTCAAATGCTCAATTTGACTTTCAAAATCCGTTTTTGTTTGACTTTCAAAATCCGTTTTTGTTTGACTCTCAAAATCCGTTTTTGTTTGACTTTCAAAATATGTTTTTGTTTGACTTTCAAAATATGTTTTTGTTTGACTTTCAAAATTACCAATCGAAATGACATGCCAAAGATCTAGATCAATTGATTTCACATAAGTTTCAAATTTATTTTTCCATTCAAGAAAAGTATAGTTTTCAAATAGTGGTGGTTTTAGCAAAGATTCCCCTTCTAGATATTTTTCGAATTCCGTAGATCGACTCAAGTTTTAAAATACAGTATATTTTAAAGATCTTGATTGACGTGGCTCTTGATACCAATTGTGGAAAACTAGAAGGGGGGGGGGGGGTTGAATAGTTTTATGTCTTTTTAATTTTATTATGAGAACCTTTGTTTATTTTTAAAACGCTTAGATTCAAGTTTGTATGAAAAATAAAACTTGAACCTTATTATTAGTTATATATGTATTCTTTTAAATTGATTGTAAAAGTTTTGGTTTCTTGAATGGAGTTTCAATTTGATCTATATGTGAAGTCAACTTCTAATTATTACTAACAGTTATATATGCCTATATGTTATAAAAGTAATGACGATATAAATAAAGATGTAAGTAAGAGATGGAAAGATCTAACCGAGACACGAGGGATTTATAGTGGTTCGGCTACAAGGACACCTTCCTTGCCCTACTCCACTCCCCGAGCACCAAGCTCGAGAGTTTTCTTCACAACTTCAATAAGCTCCCTTATGGCGGAGAAAACCGTACACAACTTTGGCTTACACGGGTTTAACGACACAAAGCTAAATGTCGAGTTCTAATCGTAGCTAGAACCAATCTCACAACTTCACAACACAACTTCTTCACAACTTATTCACGACTACTTCACAACGGCTTCACGACTGCTTCACGACTTCAACACTAGGACTTCACGACTAGGACTTCATGGCTTCAACACGACCGCTTCACAACCTCTATGCTACGGCTTCACGACTTCTAGGCTATGGCTTCACAACGGCTTCAAGACTTCTCTACTTCACAACTTTACAAGGCTTCTACTCTACTTCTTTACTCCACAACTACTTATCCACCTTCTTCACTACTTACACACTACTCTAGCCTAATCACTTATGTTTACAACTTATATACACACTTTACACAAATGAATGAAAGATTTTGATGAAGCGAAAAGTGTACCGCTTTTATGGGGTCATTTAAGCCCTAAATCGTATTTATTTGATCAAATATTGCCCTAAATCGTTCCTTTTGTCATTTTAGGTACTTTTGAGGAGAAATCTGGAAAAGGAGGCATTTTGGACGTTTTTGGAGCATAAAAGTGAAGAAAACGACAAAGTCTCAAAATCATGCTAAAAGTTACCTTTGACGGCGTCAGGATTATCCCTGGACGGCGTCACGGCTTGGCAATAAAATGGTGGATGTGAAAATTACTCATGATAAGCCAGTGAAATTTGCATGAAATTCTGACGGCGTCACGCTTTAATCTGATCAAGGTCGTCACGGCTTAATTTAAAGAGGGACGGCGTCACCCCTAATTCTGACGGCGTCAACCCCTGATAAGCCAGAACGGATTTTGGAGAGCTAAAGAGGGACGGCGTCAAGAAGGTCATCCGGGAACCCTAAAAGCGGCGAGGTGACGGCGTCACACTCCATAACGTGACGCCGTCAGATCTGAAAGTCTATATATAGTTTTGCAATTTTTTGTCATTAGTGTGGAACTTATTGAGGAACTTTGTGTGTGAAAACCCTAGGACGAATTTGGCAGCTTTTTCAAGGCTTTTTGCCTTGAGATCTTCCATGTTACGTTGAAGATAAGTTATCAATTAATCATTCAATATGTCTATGTGTTGTTTGATTCTATCTTGTTCTTGTCTTTTGTTTAACATGTTAGGCTAGATTTATCTTGTGTTTGCTTAGATCTAATGAAACCTAGCTATTGATTATTGGTTATTAGTGTGTTGTTAGTTGTATTGGATGATTGTTTATCTATGTTAGGCTTAAGAAAACTAGCTAACTTCCTATTCGGTAACTTGCTTGAACGTCTTAAGAAACATGAACCAATGCGTACTAAAGGTTTTTATGGTTGTATTTAATGCACAAGCGAATTCTAGTGATCCCATGTTAGGAGCTTCCTAGCCGGCTCGACATAGGAGTGAAGTAGGAGCTTGTAGAGTTGGGGAAGTACGTACGCCACCCCACGATTGGTATTAAGGAATACACCCGTCATCCACGCGACTAATACACACTAATCAACCGGTAAAAGATAGTTAGGGAGTAAGGAAATCTAAGTAAACACATTTTCCTCCACATAAGTTTTCACCAACCTTTTCATTTTTGTTATTTTATTTTATTTGCATTTGTAGTAACTTGGGTTAGTTGACTAGCAACTAATTCCGCCCACTCTTTCAAACCCGAGATTTTACTTGCTTTCATAAAAAAAAATATAAAAACATAAAAAGAATCTTCTCTCACCCTTAGACCTATTAGAGTAATTTTTCATACCTAACGAACACTATTCCCTGTGGAGAACGATCAATCCCCCGTACTTACCACTACACTATACTACATCGGTCAGGTACACTGCCTGGTGGGGTTGTAAGCCTCTTGAGATCCCTCGAGAGGTAAAACCTGTTGTAAGGTTGCAAAACCACGCATCAAGTTTTTGGCGCCGCTGCCAGGGAATAGTTATTGTTTAGGTTGAATTTTTATTTTATAGGTCTACTCACTAGATTCCTTTCTAGTGAGATTTTTTATTTTATTTTTCTAGGTTTTCTTTAGTCTATCTTATTTCTTTGTACTTTTGTTTGTGATACCTTCCACTTACCTCATGAGTAACATTGGTCATTTGATCCATGTTATTCGTATTTTTCGCCGTGCAAACTTTCAACTACCCGTTCCCGCCCCCATCGTAGAAAACAACAACCTTTCACCCGACCACCACTTTGGTAACAATTCTGAGATGGAGGAGTCTGACCATGAGAATGAATATGTTAGTCTGTTTTACTACTCAGACTCCGATGAGGATGCCGGTAATGGAGAAGTAGTTAACGAGGAATGGGGAAAAGAGGAAATTGATCCCTTTAAGTATGTTGACCCTAGGACTAAGATCGAAAAGGATAGCCTCTTTAACATGCAATTTCCATGTAAGATTGGTTATCATGATTTTTATGCTTATCTTCACTCATCTTTTCCTATGAACATTATCTCTCGCGCTAATTATAATAAAATCATGGTAGATGAGCTAGAATATCAAGGAGATAACATTGTTGCTAGGACTAAGCTACTACACGTATTCGTTGGAAGTTTTGTGTATTTGGTGGAATTTATGGTTATGGAGAACTTAGGAGAATTCATTGATAACAAATTAACACAAGTCATTTTTGGAGAACCCTTCAAAAGGTTGACCAACCTTGACGAAAAACTTGTGGACGGGTTAATTACATTCTCGGATGGGGATGAAGATTTTACTTACCAAATGCCCCGAGCACATCCTAGGTTTAAAAACTACTCCATTGAATCTTGCAATAGACTTGTGCCTCTTGATTTGTTAAGTGAGAATGATAAGAGGAAGGGGCTCAAATATCCACATGAGAAAAACAAGAGATACTATCATTGATGTTTGGAGCTGAATGATGAATACAAGAAAGATGAGGCAACAATTAGATGGCTCACACTCGGATACGTGAGCATAAGCGACACTAGATGAGCCTTACTTTGAGTCTAGCTACAAGACTCGTTAATAAAGAAAAGCGCTTCTTGGGAGGCAACCCAAGCTTTATTTGCTTTGTGTGTTCATTTATTTGCTTGTTTGATTTTATTTGTTTCCGTATGTATGTTTAAATTTTATTATTATTGATTCATGTTAAAAACTAATTTGTGAAAATGCTTTATCTTGTTTTTAACTTCGTCTTAACTACATATAAAGGTATTTTGCAAAAGTTAAGTGTAAGGGAAATCTAAATCGGTTTATTAGAACACAAATGAACATGAATCGTAATAGTAATAAATGAACATACATATTAGTATTTGTTTGAGTCAAATGCTTGTATCGAGTCATAATGATGTTTTGCAGGATTTCCAGGAAGTAAGGTATAGGTTTTTCCAAAAATTTTCCGGAAACTTAACATGAGAATTCTGTCAGATCATTTCTGACAGCGTCAGGCCTTACAACCTGACGGCGTCAGGTTTAATTTTCTGAAATTTTTGAAAGTTTTGTTTTCATAAAAAGTTTTTATTAAATCTCTAACTTATAATCTCCAGGAATCTGCAAAATTATCATTCCATAAGCATTATATCCTTATATATAGATTTATCCCGCCGATGTTATGCAGGTTTTCGTGTTTGTCTTCTCAGGTTTAACAGGTTATTTTGGACAAGGAAATGTTTTTGAATCAAGCTTTTGGCGATGCATTAGTCATGAAGCTTTTACATTCTCTTTGGAAGAAGATCTAACCGTGTTACTTCATTATCCACCGAGCGAATCAGGGGAGTATTTGATTTCATTCTTTTACTTTATGCTTTTACATTTGTTATTTGAACATTGGGGACAATGTTCATCCTAAGTGTTAGGGGGGGGGGTAAAAGTACGATTAGAGAATGCTATTACGCTTGATTTTTGTTTGTTTAATGGTAGATGTGTAATAAAACTAAGATAAATACCTGTTAGGGCAATTTTAGTGCCAAATTTAAAAAATTTTACAACATTTAGGAGTGAAACTTTGATCTTAATGAGCGTCTCACGGATATGAGTTATATAACTAGCACAAAAACCGTACCACTAAAAAATTTTCCACTCCCAAATATGTGAGGTTCGCCCCTAGAATTGGTAGGAAAAGCATTTATGCCATGATGTGTGTACCGGTAGCACTTAGATTCTAGAACTTGCGTTAGGACCATTCCGAGGCCACAAGTGAGACTACATTCGTGTAGTTAGATTTACTACATGATAAGAGGCATTAGGATTAACCCATTGTTTTACACCTGCGTTTTTGTTATAATTACATTGGCTACATTGGTCAAGTAATTCTCCCACACCCTTTGCGTTGTACTCATTTTTAGTACACGATACCCCTAGTACACCCCTCAGAGCCTATCTTTTCGTTTCGACCTTTAAGCATTCTACTTGAAGGAAGAATTTGTTTACACCCCACTAAAATGTACACCCAAATCGCCTTAGCCTACCTTGTATGCACTCATTTTTAGTGCATTATTGTGTCAACATTTGTTTAAACCCAAGTTAATTATCTAATTGATTACATGGTTGCTAAGTCGAGTCATATCCTTGTACATATTGTTTTGGGACGATTGGGACTCATGGGTAAAGTACTAGTGTAATGGAGTAATGGGGAAGAACATCATTTATTACCCCCATATGTGCTAAATATTTTAAAAGTACTCCAAGTGTTTTAATTATCTTAATTCGAGTCATTAGATTAGTTAATTGTAAAGTTATGTAAAAGTTCAAGTGTAAGGGGGATGCAACGCCCCTATGATGTATTATTTTGGATGGTAGGGCAAAAATGTATGAAAAAAAAAAAAAAAAAAAAAAAAAAAAAAAAAAAAAAAAATCAAGAAAAATACAAAAAAAAAAATGAGAAAATGAAAAAATAGAAAAAACATACGGACTACCATCCCGTTTCATTTTATGTTTTTGTTATTTTCTTTCATTAGCTTAAATCGATTCGAGTCTTGGCTTAGCAACATTGTATAGTACATGTAATTGATCAAGATCTTTAACTCGCCACCAGTAAAATATCCTTTATCCAACAAAACCGTGTTTTCCTTTTCCCTACACCTAACGTTATAACCCATTTAAAAGCCCTCTTTGATAGTTTATCTTAGGTGCTTACGCCTAGTGGAGGAGGTTTTCGATCCTTTCCCAAGCCTATGGTAATCTATTTGCTATGACAGATAGTGAGAGATATTATCCGTTTTCATTTATGAGATTTATTTTGATGACACTTGAGAGATGTGAGTATCTAAACACTACTTGTGAGGTGCTAGTTTGTAATCTCCGTGCTTATTATGATTAAAGTGGAACGAATATTTGTTGTAATTACTTTTATGTTAGCATCAAATGACCCCTAACTTGTATTTTGATTAGAATAAAAGCACATTTGCTTGAGGACAAGCAAATCTCAAGTGCAAGGGTATTTGATGAAGCGAAAAGTGTACCGCTTTTAAGGGGTCATTTAAGCCCTAAATCGTATTTATTTGATCAAATATTGCCCTAAATCGTTCCTTTTGTCATTTTAGGTACTTTTGAGGAGAAATCTGGAAAAGGAGGCATTTTGGACGTTTTTGGAGCATAAAAGTGAAGAAAACGACAAAGTCTCAAAATCATGCTAAAAGTTACCTTTGACGGCGTCAGGATTATCCCTGGACGGCGTCATGGCTTGGCAAGAAAAGGTGGATGTGAAAATTACTCATGATAAGCCAGAGAAATTTGCATGAAATTCTGACGGCGTCACGCTTTAATATGATCAAGGTCGTCACGGCTTAATTTAAAGAAGGACGGCGTCACCCCTAATTCTGACGGCGTCAAGCCTTGATAAGCCAGAACGGATTTTGGAGAGCTAAAGAGGGACGGCGTCAAGAAGGTCATCCGGGAACCCTAAAAGCGGCGAGGTGACGGCGTCACACTCCATAACGTGACGCCGTCAGATCTGAAAGTCTATATATAGTTTTGCAATTTTTTGTCATTAGTGTGGAACTTATTGGGGAACTTTGTGTGTGAAAACCCTAAGACGAATTTGGCAGCTTTTTCAAGGCTTTTTGCCTTGAGATCTTCCATGTTACATTGAAGATAAGTTATCAATTAATCATTCAATATGTCTATGTGTTGTTTGATTCTATCTTGTTCTTGTCTTTTGTTTAACATGTTAGGCTAGATTTATCTTGTGTTTGCTTAGATCTAATGAAACCTAGCTATTGATTATTGGTTATTAGTGTGTTGTTAGTTGTATTGGATGATTGTTTATCTATGTTAGGCTTAAGAAAACTGGCTAACTTCCTATTCGGTAACTTGCTTGAACGTCTTAAGAAACATGAACCAATGCGTACTAAAGGTTTTTATGGTTGTATTTAATGCACAAGCGAATTCTAGTGATCCCATGTTAGGAGCTTCCTAGCCGGCTCGACATAGGAGTGAAGTAGGAGCTTGTAGAGTTGGGGAAGTACGTACGCCACCCCACGAATGGTATTAAGGAATACACCCGTCATCCACGCGACTAATACACACTAATCAACCGGTAAAAGATAGTTAGGGAGTAAGGAAATCTAAGTAAACACATTTTCCTCCACATAAGTTTTCACCAACCTTTTCATTTTTGTTATTTTATTTTATTTGCATTTGTAGTAACTTGGGTTAGTTGACTAGCAACTAATTCCGCCCACTCTTTCAAACCCGAGATTTTACTTGCTTTCATAAAAAAAAATATAAAAACATAAAAAGAATCTTCTCTCACCCTTAGACCTATTAGAGTAATTTTTCATACCTAACGAACACTATTCCCTGTGGAGAACGATCAATCCCCTGTACTTACCACTACACTATACTACATCGGTCAGGTACACTGCCTGGTGGGGTTGTAAGCCTCTTGAGATCCCTCGAGAGGTAAAACCTGTTGTAAGGTTGCAAAACCACGCATCAGATTTACAAAATATACAAAACAAACAACTTGAGTAACAAGATGATACTAAATTGTAATACTTCTAGTCTTGATTGATAGAAGTATTCTTCTTTTGCACTTGGATGGTGGAAGCTTGGATCACTTGGAAACCAATGCTTAAGATTACATGATCAAAGGTTTTTTGAAGATATGAAATGAGATCTACAACAGAAAGTTTTTGTGCAAAAGGGTGAGGAAAAATGCCAGAGAAAAACCAGTATTTATAGGCAAAATATGGGACCTACTGGAGCTTTGGCGGTCCCCTTAAATAGGGGGCGGTCCCCTTAATTTTAAGGGGACCGCCTTGTATAATTAAGGGGGCCGCCCCTGCCGAACGTTGCCCAGTTTTGTCTTTTTGTGGGGAAGGTTTTTCTGGGACATTTTTACTGATTTTGGTTAAAAATTTGAATTCATAAATTTATAATGAATTAAACCTTTTTATTTATTACCAAAAATGTTTTTCTAAAAGATATAAAATGTTTTTGACATTTTATAAAAAAACTAGTTATTAAGAAAATGTTTCTTTGATCATATAATGCATTAAGCATTAGTTCATTCATACCTTAAGTGATTTTAGTTGTAGAAGTGAATATTTACAACTAAGTACTTGTTTATTTTATAAGTTTATGTTTTAATGAGTTTACATTTTGTGATCATCAAAACATAGAGATATGAATAAATATTGATAATGTTTTTAGGCATTATTTATGTCAACAGATTGGTTTTGTCTCGAAGCTTCTGATCGTTAAGCCTCAAAGGATATGGAATCGAAGGCTTAGGATTGGTCTTCGGAACATCGTGTTCCGGAACTTGAGTTTGGACATCTGGAGGTTGGACGTGTGTGGTACTTCGTGGGCTTGAGAAATGCACCTTGTCCGTTGTCACCTCGGTATCTCGATTCACTTCCCTCGGTGGAGGGGGCATAGGAGTCGAGGGTCCATTATGCGTCTTACCACTTCGAGTGGTGACGGCTTTCAACTCAGCATTAGGATTAGGAGTGGTATTGCTCGGAAGTCCTCTGGAAGATGAAGAAGCTTGGTTCATGTTCATATTCATGAAACTGCCCATCATATTCTTCAACTCATTTGTTTGACGAGACATCGTAGTATCAATCTCCTTTCTCAACTCGACTTTCATATTATTGATTTGAGTTTGCATCGAACGTATGCTGGACTCAGTAATTTTCATGAAATCATTTGTCAGAGGAGCTTGAGGAGGTTGTTGATAAACTTGTTGATTCGGAGCTTGATAAGGTTGGTTGAAATCGTTACGGTTTTGATTGAAATTCTGAGAAGTGTTGAAATTTTGACCTTGATTTTGAACAAAGTAATTTTGATTATTTTGATTTTTCACGAGTGGAAAACCAGGTGGTACCATAGCATTTGGTGCTCGGTAATGAGTTTCATCTTGCGGTCGCTATTGATTGTGGTTTACGGCTGCTACGGGAGCTTGGTAAAAAGAAGCATCGGTTGCTTGACAATCGTAATATGCATGCGGGTCACCACAAGTTTCACACACTTTGTTTACGGCTTTGATTGGTTCCGGTTTATGAATTTCACTCTTAATTTCTTTGACTTCCTTCATCATGCAACGAATTACATCCGTTAGAGAGGCTAACGGTGAGGCTAACTCTGATGAGTTACCGGATGAAGAAGCAGGGGTGATAGGAACATTCACTTCGTTTCGAGAAATAGGAACTTTTGACTTATTCTCACAAATTTCAAGCACTTCTTTAGGTCGACGATTCAAGATATTACCACCGGCGGCTGCGTTAAGAGAATCTTGATCGTTTCCATTCAACCCATTATAAAACGTGTTGATTTGTTGTAACTCCGTGAAACCATGATGTGGGCATTTTCTTAGGAGATCCTTGAATCGTTCCCATGCCTCTCCGAAGTTTTCATCGAAACTTTGACGAAATCCCGAAATTTCATTCTTTAGATTAGTCGTCTTTGACGGAGGAAAGAAATAATTGACAAATTTTTGTACGAGATCTTCCCAAGTTTCAATGGTTCGAGGGGGTTCTTTTTCCAGCCAAATCCGGGCTGCCCCTTCGAGTGAAAACGGAAATAGCATCAATTTGATAACTTTTTGCGGCACATCCTTGTAATTGATGGTCGAGGTCAACTTGTTGAACCAACGGATGTGTGCATACGGATCTTCTCGTTCAAACCCGTGGAATTGATTTGTAGACACGAGTTGAATCAAATGCGTCTTTAATTCGAAATGATCAGAATTGATTGCCGGTAAAATGATGGCATCTCCGTAACCCTCGGTGGGTGCTTGGAGCATTTCGGCCATTGTTCGATTGTCTGCCATTTTGTCAATGGGAATAGTACGAATCTCGGGTTCGACTATTCGGGCAGCACGTCTTCGAGAACGTCTTTTCGGAATTGCGATGAGATCACGAAAGGGACTCGTTGATCTAGAAGAACGAGTGCGCATGCACTAAATGAAACAATTCAATTAAAACAAGACCGAAGCAAAACACAAGTGAACTTAAACCTTAAATTAACAAGCACATGGTAGCTCTCTGAAAGAAAAACGCACAGAGTGGCGGAGGAGCAAAGGTGGGCAATAAATGCTCCTTAAAAACCCGCTCCTTTCGGTTCGTCAATTTAATGCAAAACCTCTTGAAACCTCCGTTAGAGTTTGTTTATCAATCAAAGGTGAGCCGAATTCGCAAGCGACACAAAGGCAAGTTTTAAATCTTTTGTTTGGGAACTTATTATGATAATATTCCAAGTTGAGGAATACTATATTGAGATTGCTTTTATCTTTTATTTTAACACAAGAAAACGAGAAATGTTTTTGTATTTTTGTTTTTATATGATAATATATATACAAATGAAAAGAAAAATATTTTTCTTTTTTATATTTTTATGAAAGCGAAAACTTCTTGACGAAGGATCTCAAGTCACTAATCGTTTAAACTTCAACGATATTGTCGCAACACAACCTCCCCGGCAGCGGCGCCAAAAATTGATCCGTTTGAAAGTACGTATATATCAAAAATACCAAGTAAACGTGAGAATAGACAAACCAACCCTTTAGAAAAAAGGTTAACTTGTAAAAACTCACGCTTGTGATATGTGTGATACCGGGCAAGTGATCACCCGGGCCGTGTCCCAGCGAGGTTGGAATCGAGGATATCGTGTAAGGTTTAGAATTAAAGTGCTTGATGATTGGAATTTGGAATTTTATGTTTTTAATGTCTAATTAATAAATGAGAAACAAATTCTCAAAGGAAAATTAAGATTAAAACAATTTAAACTAAAAACGCGATTCGGGAATTATAAAAACGAGCCATATAATTCTTTTTTCTTTTAATTCTATTTTTTTTATTTTTCTTTAAAAGCTTAATAAGCACACGAAAATAAGCTATTTTTATAAAAACAACAATTTATGAAAACTTGAAATAAGCACAGAAAGAGCCGATTAAGGTGGCCGCTTATGAGAGACTTGATTGAATTTTTTTATTTTTTTTTTCTTTTTGAAACTTATAAAAAATATTTAACTTTTGAAAGAGAATATTTTTAAAACTCACTGAATAAGCCAGAAATAAGCAGAATAGCTTATCAGTGTAGGCAACTAAGAATAAGCCAAAAAGCTATCAAAAAGCTAACGTAAACTTAAATAAGCTAAATGATACTAAACGATCCAAATAAGCTAAAGGATTCAGAATGAGCAATACACAATCAAGCAGATAAGCACAAAAAAAAATCAAATAAGCAATATGTTGTATGTAGGCCTAAAACAGCCCACTAGGGTGATTTGCAGACTCAAAATAAGCTATCAAATAAGCTTAAAATTCCAAAATAAGTTGAAACTGATTAAGATCATATACCAAACGACTCATAAACCAATTTTTGAAGTATTATTAAACTTGTTTGTTGCTTAAAAATGAGCTGTCAAAACAGCTACTTAGGCTGCTTGTGGTTTTCTTTTAACTTTGAAAACAGCCTAAACCTACACTTGCGGCCTATAATAAGCCAACCAAAAAAGACTCAAAAACCTAAAATAAGTTGAAACATGTAAAATTCATACTACAAGCTAATTATAAACCAAAAATCAGAACTTAGAGAACTTAATCAGTGCTTAAAAATAAGCTTACAAGATGGCTATTCAACATAAATATACACTAATGTTATCAGTGTATATAGGCTAAACAATCAACTTTTAAGCTATACAATAAGCTCTAATAAGCTGAGAAATGATTTGAAAACTGAGAAATAGCATACTAAAACTAGCAATCTATTTAGGAAAATCAATATCAGACATTAATGACTAAGAATAAGCACTTGAATTGACCCTAAAAACAATGCTACTTAGAACTAAATGAGCATATATTGCTACTGATGATCAGACTTTACTCATTTGGTCCAAATCTACCTCACAACTATGTGTAATGCAATATACTCTTAGAAATCAACTTATATTACTTAAATGAACATAAAAACTACAATAACAAGTACTAAATCATGATCCACCAATAAAAAGCTAACAAGAGCAGTTGGGTATTTGAAACTTGCAAAATCTGCTCAAACAAGTAAAACCATTCAAATCACCTCAAAACAACTTACAAACAGCTTATATAAGTGAATTTAAGCTAAATCAAAGTTAACCCATTGGCACATGAGCAGTAACAAACCATTTTGACCCATTTTGGGCTTTATGCCAAACACTACTTATAGTTGACTGTTAAGAGATTTGAACTAGAGATGACCAATATAATCTATGATTCTGAGATACCACTGATTAACTAAGTTAAATTAACCCTAATGAACAATTTTTAAACTGAAAATAAGCACTAAAATAAGCTAATTCTAAATTGACTGTTTTTGGCTTTTTTTTTGAAGATTTTTAAGAAAAATAAAACATAGGCAAAGTTAAACTGATAAAATAGATAAAAGGCACTCTTAAACTATCAATAAGCAGATAATTTCTAAAATAAGTTATAAATAAGCTATGTAACAGTAACTAGGAAAATAGTGCAAGAAAATGGAAAATGCTTACAACTGTTTGAGGTTATGAAACCAAGGCAATTGATCAGAACTACACTAGGCTTGACAAGAATAAGCTAGAACACCAAATTACTCTTCCAGAACAGCTTATTCCATCTGAACTGCTTATTGTGAGCTTCTTTGACTTTCATTGACTAAATTGATCTTTTCAAATTTAGAACAACTAGTAACTAATATAAGCTTGCAAAAAGCTATGATTAGATTATATAAGCTTATAGCAAGCGTACTGTGGCTTTGTGATAGATACTTAACGACTTAATGCTTAATTCGACTGAATAAAAACTTGAAATTCTATTATTACTGAAACTGAGTACAAGGTTACTTGAAATTAGAACAATTTGACTGAATATGATTTGAATTAACAACGAGAACTTAAAATTACAAATTATAATGACTTAACTTACAAAAGTCGACTACTGAAAATTAACTACTTACTTTATAAGCTTACAAACGACCCTATTTATACTAAAAATATCTGGGAACATTCTTGTCTTCATCTCTGAGTAATCCTCAGCCATTGGAATGGCTAGAATCAATCCCAGCCTTTAACTTCAGTTTTGGTGCCAAAAAGATATTAGTGGAAAACCACTTGGTCCTGATAACTTGTGGGGAGAACGAAGCATTAAATGCTTCTTGGACTGTTAGGTGGAGTGTAGTGCTGAAGAAGCTTGGAGATGATGGTGGATTGTCAGGGATATGGGGTGGTTTTGGTTTGGCGGGTACCAGTTTTGAAGAAGTTGGGTTTGACTGGTATTTAACTAAATACGGGGTGTTGGGTTATTTATTGGGATTGGGCTTTTTGTTTGGGCTGGGTTTTATTTGTTTAGTGGTTTAAGTTTAAAGGGTTAAACTTTTAAGGACCATTTGTGTAATAATCTGAAAATCCAAGGACCAAGGCTGCCAAATTTGAAAAGTATTTCCAAGGACCATTTGTGTCATTTTGGTATTTTTGGAGGTTGACTTTGACTTTTGATTTTGACTTTTGTCTTCACTTGATCAAATGCACAATTGTTGTCAAGTCAATCCAAAAATGCCCGTTTTTCGCTCCGTTTTCAATCCTTTGTACCTGAAACACATAAAATACAAACCAAGGATATCTGCAATATATTTTGGATGTTTTTGGTCATTTTTGTGTCTTTTATGGGTGTAAAATGATGAGTATTTACACACTCATCACCTAGCAATGAGGAGTATACATCGAGGGGGAGCATATCATATTCTAACCATTTGTTTTGTTGGATTATATATCTTAACCTTGGCACTCCAATTAAGCTCTAAAGAAAACCAACTATTCTACGCTTAGCATTTTCATTTGCACATATCGTAAAACCTTAGTCTAATCGTTAAGGAAGCAGCCAGATCAACACTCTGGCAGAGTCGGGATTCCCTTTGTTCTAACCTAATCAAGACTAAACACTTCTTCTTTTTTATTGCAATTTCTTATCTAAAAACGAAAAAAAAAATTAAAATTTTGCCAAAACGAAGGTACTAGGGCACTAGAAGGTACACATGTGACAAAATTCGCGAGAATTCCCCCCCCACACTTAGAATTGAATATTGCCCTCAATATTCAAAGTACCGGCTATTATGCCGACACTTAGAACGTAAAAAGGTAATACCACTAACCAAGTGTGGAACAGAATTCTTTTTTTTTTCACAAAAAGGATTAAAAAGATCTCCCTAAATAATCGTTAGCAAAAGGATAGGATATTGGACGGCTGGATTGAAAACAGGCGCGTCAATCATCACAATCTAAGGGAAACCTGAAAATCAGAGCAACAACACAAAAGCCAAGCACAGTGGGATTCCCCCACACTTAGTTGTTAGAAAGAAGAGAGAAGACAGAAACATGTGCGTTTACCCATGCAATGCGAATGTTTTTGTTAACCGAGTCACTAGCTTGACTCGACCCCGAATTCATTGGTTCATGGGGAAGCAAGTGGAAGAAACAATCTCCATCGAACTTTCATTCCATGTGTTTGGATAAACATTTGAACATAAGAAAGTTCCACAACGACGAGATACCCACGGTATTTTAATAGTAGAAACTATAAGGGATGATACCGGGGTCAAAGATAGTGTCCTCATTCCCGTAGGAGAAAAGGGAAAGAGAAATCACACCATATGTGAGGAATGGAAGAAAGATTTTTATAACAATTAAGATCGATTCTTCATCCTCAAAAGCAGATTGTTCAAAAGTCTCGGGAGGGAGGGCTGGGGTGATTTTATCAACAAGCACATTCTTATGATTACGTACACCTCCCCCCAGACTAAAATCTTTCTCAAGATTGAAATAAAAATGATCAAATTCCGGCTGAGAGAGTTCACCGGAGAACTCTTCGAAGATAACCGGATCATTTTTATCAAATAGAAATGAGTCGTACTCGGGAAGAGAGATATAAGCATGAGAAGTGGTACTGCCACTACTCGTCTCTTCCAAAAGATCGATATCAAAAGAAAAGGCTTCATAAGCCGGGAGAGAAAAATCAGAATGAGAAGTGGGATTGCCACTACTCTCTTCAGCCGTATCAAAGATAAAACTCTCATATTCGGGAACAAAATCCTCGAGCTCGAGCTCCGGAGGATCTAACGGCTTATCTTTAACAACAACATCCTTCGAGGGGAGGGAAAATAACGGTTCATCAAATATCATTTTTTCTAACAAAGGAGCGTCTCCCCCCGGATCACAATTAGGCTCAACAATTTCCGGCGAAATTAGAGCATCAATCAAGAAAACCTCGAGCTCTTCCATAGAGATATAACTTCCCTCAATCGGAGGAGAAGGATGGGAAGAGTCGGAAATGATTGGTGCAGAATAAGGAGTGGGATTTTTAGTTCCATCCACAGAATCAACAATCTTAATATGATAAACCGATTTCGGAGGTGGGACAAGTGGTGTGCTCTTAGAGCTAGAAATTTTCACCACTTCCGTTGTGACCTCCGATTCTTGTTCATCATAATAAAAAATACTCTTAACTTCCGCAGCACAACTCTCAAACCATTTGCTTGAACCAGGGGTAATTTTCATTGTTTTGAGCTCAGCACGTTTTTTTGAAGTACTCTTAACCGTGAATCTCGAAAGTATCGAATCACTTCTTTTGGAAGCGATTACGGGATCAGATTTTTGATTAACCGTAGCAACGTTGCATTTGGTAGTTAGAGATTTAGAGTCCTGATTAATGTTAAACGTGACTTCTTCATTATCATCTCGTATGGTTAATTCTTCAGCGTATACATTGATGAGAGCACGACTCGTTCTAAAGAAAGCTCTCCCTAGTATGAGTGGAATTCGAGGATCGGCATCAAATTCTACCACAACGAAATCAGTGGGAAAGTGGAACTTTCCTACTTTCACAACGACATCCTCAGCTATTCCAAGTGGACGAGTTATAGTACGGTCCGCTAGCTCGAGTGTCATGCAAGTAGATGTAAGCCCCGGAAGAGATAATTTCTTCCATACCGAGAGTGGAATAAGGTTAATGCTTGCGCCAAGATCGGCCAAGGCTGAGCACTGAACCATCCCCAAGAAATCACATGGGATTAAAAACTTGCCGGGGTCTCCGAGCTTTTCGGAAAGCTTCTTGAGGAGAACTGCCGAGCACTGCTCGTTAAGTGGGGTCTTTGCCATCTCAGACAACTTATCCTTGTTGCTTAGTAAACTTTCGAGTGTAGATGCAAATTTGGGCATAAGGATGAGAGCATCTGCGAAGCTTATGTCAAAGTGCAATTCATTGAAGATTTTAAAGAATTTCTCCATTTGTTGATTGGTTTTGTCTCGAAGCTTCTGATCGTTAAGCCTCGAAGGATATGGAATCGAAGGCTTAGGATTGGTCTTCGGAACATCGTGTTCCGGAACTTGAGTTTGGACATCTGGAGGTTGGACGTGTGCGGTACTTCATGGGCTTGAGAAATGCACCTTGTCCGTTGTCACCTCGGTATCTCGATTCACTTCCCTCGGTGGAGGGGGCATAGGAGTCGAGGGTCCATTATGCGTCTTACCACTTCGAGTGGTGACGGCTTTCAACTCAGCATTAGGATTAGGAGTGGTATTGCTCGGAAGTCCTCTGGAAGATGAAGAAGCTTGGTTCATGTTCATATTCATGAAACTGCCCATCATATTCTTCAACTCATTTGTTTGACGAGACATCGTAGTATCAATCTCCTTTCTCAACTCGACTTTCATATTATTGATTTGAGTTTGCATCGAACGTATGTTGGACTCAGTAATTTTCATGAAATCATTTGTCAGAGGAGCTTGAGGAGGTTGTTGATAAACTTGTTGATTCGATGCTTGATAAGGTTGGTTGAAATCGTTACGGTTTTGATTGAAATTCTGAGAAGTGTTGAAATTTTGACCTTGATATTGAACAAAGCAATTTTGATTATTTTGATTTTTCACGAGTGGAAAACCAGGTGGTACCATAGCATTTGGTGCTCGGTAATGAGTTTCAGCTTGCGGTCGGTATTGATTGTGGTTTACGGCAGCTACGGGAGCTTGGTAAAAAGAAGCATCGGTTGCTTGAACATCGTAATATGCATGCGGGCCACCACAAGTTTCACACACTTTGTTTACGGCTTTGATTGGTTCCGGTTTATGAATTTCACTCTTAATTTCTTTGACTTCCTTCATCATGCAACGAATTACGTCCGTTAGAGAGGCTAACGGTGCGGCTAACTCTGATGAGTTACCGGATGAAGAAGCAGGAGTGATAGGAACATTCACTTTGTTTCGAGAAATAGGAACTTTTGACTTATTCTCACAAATTTCAAGCACTTCTTTAGGTCGACGATTCAAGATATTGCCACCGGCGGCTGCGTTAAGAGAATCTTGATCGTTTCCATTCAACCCATTATAAAACGTGTTGATTTGTTGTAACTCCGTGAAACCATGATGTGGGCATTTTCTTAGGAGATCCTTGAATCGTTCCCATGCCTCTCCGAAGTTTTCATCGAAACTTTGACGAAATCCCGAAATTTCATTCTTTAGATTAGTCGTCTTTGACGGAGGAAAGAAATAATTGACAAATTTTTGTACGAGATCTTCCCAAGTTTCAATGGTTCGAGGGGTTCTTTTTCCAGCCAAATCCGAGCTGCCCCTTCGAGTGAAAACGGAAATAGCATCAATTTGATAACTTTTTGCGGCACATCCTTGTAATTGATGGTCGAGGTCAACTTGTTGAACCAACGGATGTGTGCATACGGATCTTCTCGTTCAAACCCGTGGAATTGATTTGTAGACACGAGTTGAATCAAATGCGTCTTTAATTCGAAATGATCAGAATTGATTGCCGGTAAAATGATGGCATCTCCGTAACCCTCGGTGGGTGCTTGGAGCATTTCGGCCATTGTTCGATTGTCTGCCATTTTGTCAATGGGAATAGTACGAATCTCGGGTTCGACTATTCGGGCAGCACGTCTTCGAGAACGTCTTTTCGGAATTGCGATGAGATCACGAAAGGGACTCGTTGATCTAGAAGAACTAGTGCGCATGCACTAAATGAAACAATTCAATTAAAACAAGACCGAAGCAAAACACAAGTGAACTTAAACCTTAAATCAACAAGCGCAAGGTAGCTCTCTGAAAGAAAAATGCACAGAGTGGCGAAGGAGCAAAGGTGGGCAATAAATGCTCCTTAAAAACCCGCTCCTTTCGGTTCGTCAATTTAATGCAAAACCTCTTGAAACCTCCGTTAGAGTTTGTTTATCAATCAAAGGTGAGCCGAATTCGCAAGCGACACAAAGACAAGTTTTAAATCTTTTGTTTGGGAACTTATTATGATAATATTCCAAGTTGAGGAATATTATATTGAGATTGTTTTTATCTTTTATTTTAACACAAGAAAACGAGAAATGTTTTTGTATTTTTGTTTTTATATGATAATATATATACAAAAGAAAAGAAAAATATTTTTGTTTTTTATATTTTTTATGAAAGCGAAAACTTCTTGACGAAGGATCTCAAGTCAATAATCGTTTAAACTTCAAAGATATTGTCGCAACACAACCTCCCCGGCAGCGGCGCCAAAAATTGATCCGTTTGAAAGTACGTATATATCAAAAATACCAAGTAAACATGAGAATAGACAAACCAACCCTTTAGGAAAAAGGTTAACTTGCAAAAACTCACGCTTGTGATATGTGTGATACCGGGCAAGTGATCACCCGGGTCGTGTCCCAGCGAGGTTGGAATCGAGGATATCGTGTAAGGTTTGGAATTAAAGTGCTTGATGATTGGAATTTGGAATTTTGTGTTTTTAATGTCTAATTAATAAATGAGAAACAAATTCTCAAAGGAAAATTAAGATTAAAACAATTTAAACTAAAAACGCGATTCGGGAATTATAAAAACGAGCCATATAATTCTTTTTTCTTTTTATTTTAATTTTTTGACTTTTATTTAAAAGCTTAATAAGCAAACGAAAATAAGCTATTTTTATAAAAACAACAATTTATGAAAACTTGAAATAAGCACAGAAAAAGCCGATTAAGGTGGCCGCTTATGAGAGACTTGATTGAATTTTTTTATTTTTTTTTATTTTTCTTTTTGAAACTTATAAAAAATATTTAACTTTTGAAAAGAGAATATTTTTAAAACTCACTGAATAAGCCAGAAATAAGCAGAATAGCTTATCAGTGTAGGCAACTAAGAATAAGCCAAAAAGCTATCAAAAAGCTAAGGTAAACTTAAATAAGCTAAACGATACTAAACAATCCAAATAAGCTAAAGGATTCAGAATGAGCAATACACAATCAAGCAGATAAGCACAAAAAAAAAATCAAATAAGCAATATGTTGTATGCAGGCCTAAAACAGCCCACTAGGGTGATTTACAGACTCAAAATAAGCTATCAAATAAGCTTAAAATTCCAAAATAAGTTGAAACTGATTAAGATCATATACCAAACGACTCATAAACCAATTTTTGAAGTATTTTTGAACTTGTTTGTTGCTTAAAAATGAGCTGTCAAAACAGCTACTTAGGCTGATTATGGTTTTCTTTTAACTTTGAAAACAGCCTAAACCTACACTTGCGGCCTATAATAAGCCAACCAAAAAAGACTCAAAAACCTAAAATAAGTTGAAACATGTAAAATTCATACTACAAGCTAATTATAAATCGAAAATCAGAACTTAGAGAACTTAATCAGTGCTTAAAAATAAGCTTACAAGATGGCTATTCAACATAAATATACACTAATGTTATCAGTGTATATAGGCTAAACAATCAACTTTTAAGCTATACAATAAGCTCTAATAAGCTGAGAAATGATTTGAAAACTGAGAAATAGCATACTACAACTAGCAATCTATTTAGGAAAATCAATATCAGACATTAATGACTAAGAATAAGCACTTGAATTGACCCTAAAAACAATGCTACTTAGAACTAAATGAGCATATATTGCTACTGATTATCAGACTTTACTCATTTGGTCCAAATCTACCTCACAACTATGTGTAATGCAATATACTCTTAGAAATCAACTTATATTACTTAAATGAACATAAAAACTACAATAACAAGTACTAAATCATGATACACCAATAAAAAGCTAATAAGAGCAGTTGGGTATTTGAAACATGGAAAATCTGCTCAAACAAGTAAAACCATTCAAATCACCTCAAAACAACTTACAAACAGCTTATATAAGTGAATTTAAGCTAAATCAAAGTTAACCCATTGGCACATGAGCAGTAACTAACCATTTTGACCCATTTTGGGCTTTATGCCAAACACTACTTATAGTTGACTGTTAAGAGATTTGAACTAGAGATGACCAATATAATCTATGATTCTGAGGTACCACTGATTAACTAAGTTAAATTAACCCTAATGAATAATTTTTAAACTGGAAATAAGCACTAAAATAAGCTAATTCTAAATTGACTGTTTTTGGCTTTTTTTTGAAGATTTTTAAGAAAAATAAAACATAGGCTAAGTTAAACTGATAAAATAGATAAAAGGCACTCTTAAACTATCAATAAGCAGATAATTTTTAAAATAAGCTATAAATAAGCTATGTAACAGTAACTAGGAAAATAGTGCAAGAAAATAGAAAATGCTTACAACTGTTTGAGGTTATGAAACCAAGGCAATTGATCAGAACTACACTAGGCTTGACAAGAATAAGCTAGAACACCAAATTACTCTTCCAGAACAGCTTATTCCATCTGAACTGCTTATTGTGAGCTTCTTTGACTTTCATTGACTAAATTGATCTTTTCAAATTTAGAACAGCTAGTAACTAATATAAGCTAACAAAAAGCTATGATTAGCTTATATAAGCTTATAGCAAGGGTACTGTGGCTTTGTGATAGATACTTAACAAGACTTAATGCTTAATTCGACTGAATAAAAACTTGAAATTCTATTATTGATGAAACTGAGTACAAGGTTACTTGAAATTAGAACAATTTGACTGAATATGATTTGAATTAACAACTGAGAACTTAAAATTACAAATTATAATGACTTAACTTACAAAAGTCGACTACTGAAAATTAACTACTTACTTTATAAGCTTACAAACGACCCTATTTATACTAAAAATACCTGGGAACATTCTTGTCTTCATCTCTGAGTAATCCTCAGCCATTGGAATGGCTAGAATCAATCCCAGCCTTTAACTTCAGTTTTGGCGCCAAAAAGATATTAGTGGAAAACCACATGGTCCTGATAACTTGTGGGGAGAACGAAGCATTAAATGCTTCTTGGACTGTTAGGTGGAGTGTAGTGCTGAAGAAGCTTGGAGATGATGGTGGATTGTCAGGGATAAGGGGTGGTTTTGGTTTGGCGCGGTACCAGTTTTGAAGAAGTTGGGTTTGACTGGTATTTAACTAAATACGGGGTGTTGGGTTATTTATTGGGATTGGGCTTTTTGTTTGGGCTGGGTTTTATTTGTTTAGTGGTTTAAGTTTAAAGGGTTAAACTTTTAAGGACCATTTGTGTAATAATCTGAAAATCCAAGGACCAAGGCTGCCAAATTTGAAAAGTATTTCCAAGGACCATTTGTGTCATTTTGGTATTTTTGGAGGTTGACTTTGACTTTTGATTTTGACTTTTGTCTTCACTTGATCAAATGCACAATTGTTGTCGAGTCAATCCAAAAATGCCCGTTTTTCGCTCCGTTTTCAATCCTTTGTACCTGAAACACATAAAATACAAACCAAGGATATCTGCAATATATTTTGGATGTTTTTGGTCATTTTTGTGTCTTTTATGGGTGTAAAATGATGAGTATTTACACACTCATCACCTAGCAATGAGGAGTATACATCGAGGGGGAGCATATCATATTCTAACCATTTGTTTTGTTGGATTATATATCTTAACCTTGGCACTCCAATTAAGCTCTAAAGAAAACCAACTATTCTACGCTTAGCATTTTCATTTGCACATATCGTAAAACCTTAGTCTAATCGTTAAGGAAGCAGCCAGATCAACACTCTGGCAGAGTCGGGATTCCCTTTGTTCTAACCTAATCAAGACTAAACACTTCTTCTTTTTTATTGCAATTTCTTATCTAAAAATGAAAAAAAAATTAAAATTTTGCCAAAACGAAGGTACTAGGGCACTAGAAGGTACACATGTGACAAAATTCGCGAGAATTCCCCCCCCCCCCCCACACTTAGAATTGAATATTGCCCTCAATATTCAAAGTACCGGCTATTATGCCGACACTTAGAACGTAAAAAGGTAATACCACTAACCAAGTGTGGAACAGAATTCTTTTTTTTTTCACAAAAAGGATTAAAAAGATCTCCCTAAATAATCGTTAGCAAAAGGATAGGATATTGGGCGGCTGGATTGAAAACAGGCGCGTCAATCATCACAATCTAAGGGAAACCTGAAAATCAGAGCAACAACACAAAAGCCAAGCACAGTGGGATTCCCCCACACTTAGTTGTTAGAAAGAAGAGAGAAGACAGAAACATGTGCGTTTACCCATGCAATGCGAATGTTTTTGTTAACCGAGTCACTAGCTTGACTCGACCCCGAATTCATTGGTTCATGGGGAAGCAAGTGGAAGAAACAATCTCCATCGAACTTTCATTCCATGTGTTTGGATAAACATTTGAACATAAGAAAGTTCCACAACGACGAGATACCCACGGTATTTTAATAGTAGAAACTATAAGGGATGATACCGGGGTCAAAGATAGTGTCCTCATTCCCGTAGGAGAAAAGGGAAAGAGAAATCACACCATATGTGAGGAATGGAAGAAAGATTTTTATAACAATTAAGATCGATTCTTCATCCTCAAAAGCAGATTGTTCAAAAGTCTCGGGAGGGAGGGCTGGGGTGATTTTATCAACAAGCACATTCTTATGATTACGTACACCTCCCCCCAGACTAAAATCTTTCTCAATATTGAAATAAAAATGATCAAATTCCGGCTGAGAGAGTTCACCGGAGAACTCTTCGAAGATAACCGGATCGTTTTTATCCAAGAGAAATGACTCGTACTCGGGAAGAGAGATATAAGCATGAGAAGTGGTACTGCCACTACTCGTCTCTTCCAAAAGATCGATATCAAAAGAAAAGGCTTCATAAGCCGGGAGAGAAAAATCAGAATGAGAAGTGGGATTGCCACTACTCTCTTCAGCCGTATCAAAGATAAAACTCTCATATTCGGGAACAAATCCTCGAGCTCGAGCTCCGGAGGATCTAACGGCTTTTCTTTAACAACAACATCCTTCGGGGGGAGGAAAATAACGGTTCATCAAATATCATTTTTTCTAACAAAGGAGCGTCTCCCCCCGGATCACAATCAGGCTCAACAATTTCCGGCAAAATTGGAGCATCAATCAAGAAAACCTTGAGCTCTTCCATAGAGATATAACTTCCCTCAATCGGAGGAGAAGGATGGGAAGAGTCGGAAATGATTGGTGCAGAATAAGGAGTGGGATTTTTAGTTCCATCCACAGAATCAACAATCTCAATACGATAAACCGATTCTGGAGGTGGGACAAGTGGTGTGCTCTTAGAGCTAGCAATTTTCACCACTTCCGTTGTGACCTCCGATTCTTGTTCATCATAATAAAAAATACTCTTAACTTCCGCAGCACAACTCTCAAACCATTTGCTTGAACCAGGGGTAATTTTCATTGTTTTGAGCTCAGCACGTTTTTTTGAAGTACTCTTAACCGTGAATCTTGAAAGTATCGAATCACTTCTTTTGGAAGCGATTACGGGATCAGATTTTTGATTAACCGTAGCAACGTTGCATTTGGTACTCCAATTTAGGGGGAGTAATAACCAAGATTTGTTCACCACATTCCGCTTCGCATATCTTCTTTTTATTTCGACAAAAAGGGGGAGATAGGATTAAGTTTCATACATACTGTTAACATCACAGTACATGTTTTTATACTTAAAATTGTTTTCAAAACTTGCATAAAACCAACTTAATCTATATTTTTAAAAGACTCATACTTTATTTATCTCATTGCTTAAAAATACACTTTATGTTTTGTCATCAACAAAAAGGGGGAGATTGTTAATACAAATATCGTCATAAAAACGTTATTTATATTCTACGATCTTTGCTTAATTTTGTTAATGACAATTACAAAGTTTATCTTTAAGCAAAGCATAAATATAAGATTAAGTCTTTTACATTTATAGTAATAAGTCTTTTAAAACACATTTACACATTACTAGGAATAACATTATACACATTTACATTTTTATTTCTTAAATTAGAAATATTTAGGATGACATCATGGCATGCATCATGAACATAATCTTAGAAAGATTTTGAGATATCTTGTATAGATCTTCAAGCTAAAGAGTTGACATTTGAAGATATGGAAAGATTGTGCAAGATATGGAAAGATTTGAGAATCTATTAGCTGTCCTGCACTGGCGGATCCAAACTCATACAAGGGCGGATCCAAATTTAGGGATCCACCAAATCCGCCAACTGTTTTATCAGTTTGCCTATAAATAGCAAGCTGATCATTTTGGCACATTCATCACTCATATAGCTTAAAATATATAATCATTCATTTGCATATCATTAACCCATATCATTCATTTCATTCTTGTTGATCTCACTTTTGTAGCAAAGAAGATCAAGCATACAAGCTTCAACATACTTACTGTTGCAAGTTTCATTAGTTAGGTTCTGTGTGATTTTGTATTAGTTCACACATCATTGTTATATCTTTCATTCAGTAGTGTTTGGTTAGTGTTTTAGTCCTTAAAACACAAATAGTGTCAGGAGTGGTTGTACCCTTGTGAAAGAACAAACGGGAGTGGTTTACCCTTATTAAAGAACCAACGGGAGTGGTTGTACCCTTGTAAAGAACCCGGTGTTTAGCTTAGTACCGGATAAAGTGTAAGCGACGTGTATAAAGGTTTTCTCCGCCGAGAAGGGAGTTTGTTTCTTAGTGAAGAAAAACTCTCGAGTTAGAGGCTCGAGGAGTGGAGTAGGGCAAGGAAGAGAGTCCTTGTAGCTGAACCACTATAAATCTCCATGTTGTGGTTTGATTGTTCCTATCCTTACTTACTTTACTTATATTGCTTGCTTGTGAGTATTTACTTTGAAATCACGTTAAGTCACAAAGCGAATTAATTTAAAACGGTAAAAACAATTCAACCCCCTTCTAGTTTTCCACAATTTCTTTGTTGGAGAGAAAGTTCTACTATTCAATTCTCGATTGAAGATATATCCTGGAAAAATAAGATTAAGATGGACGGGTCCGTTTGTTGTTAAAACTATTTACCCTTACGGAACTGTAGAAATAAGTGATAAAAACGGTTATATCTTCAAGGTGAACGAACAACGCTTAAAGAAATACTTTGATAACTACATCGACAACGTAGATAATGAAGTTGTCGAGTTTGAACCTGAAGTAATGGAATAGAAGCTGAAGATGAGTCTAACTTGAAGACTCTAGAATAAAGAAAAGTGCTTACCGGGAGACAACCCGGAGTTATCTTTACTGTTTTATGTTATCGAGTCTGTCAAACATGCACATCGATGCGGCGCATCCCTTCCTATGGATGTGGCGTATCGACTGCACAAGTCATATCTATCCTTTATTTTTCTGCATTTAATTTTCTGCACTTTAAATATTCTGTCAGTTAATTCAATGCGGCGCATCTATGTTTGATGATGCGTCGTATCAAATTTCTGACTCGTATTTTATTCCAAGATCAATACGGCGCATCCCTTACCATGGATGCGGCGTATCGACTTACCTGATGAAATTTCTAGTTTTTAATTTTTAATTATTAGGTTTATTTTTACTAACCAACGATTAACATGATATGCACTAGCTGTGATTTTCAAATTAATACAGGTTGTTTACAAGGAAATGGTGGTTTACATATATTCTGAATTTTTTGTGTGTTATAGCCATGCTGGCATACAGACGCCATTCCACACAGAAAATAAAAAGTTGCTCACAAACGCATAATGGAGGATCAGGCCGAGCAAATCTCAGGGGAGTTTTCCGTTCTAATTCTTTCTATTTCCTGTTTTTAATTTTAATTTTAAACAACGAGGATGTTGTTTATTTTAAGTGGGGGGATGGAGAATTAGAACGTCACTTGTCCTTATTTTTCAAAAATTTTCTTAATATGTGCTTAATATGCTTAAATTTAAAATTTTTCTAGCATGTTTTTGTTAAATCTAAGTTGCATGACCGCACACATAACCCTTATTTCCAAATTGTGAGAATTTTAGCCTTATCCGTTTCCCAATATTTTACCCAAATTCCACAAAAATATGAGTGTGCCGGTGACTTGTAGTAAACTTTAGAACTTGGCTTGTATACTATTCGAGACCACCATAATGAGTATTATTGATATAATTGGAGTGACTTGTCTAACTAGGTAAATTTCTAGGATTACACCTAAATAGCCTTTATATGTTATGTATTATTAACTAACTACACTGGTTAGTTAACCCCCGTATAAACCCTTTTGTTACTCTCATTTTTAGAGTAAGATACCCCTAGAAAAACCCTCAAAGCCATTCCTTTCGTTTCTTAAAGCAATTTAAAATGTTTCGTTACACCTTTACACCTTAGCCTACCCTGTATATTTAAGTCCGTGGTTAGTTGCTTTTGGCAAAAGTGTGTATTCCCCACGTTTCCCGTGTTCGTGTGCGTAAATTATTATCTTTGGTTAGGTCGGGAATTGCACAATGCAATGGAGTGAAAGTAGATATTGTATTTTTGATTTTCGTATGTTTACTAGTTTCACTATTACCTTTATGTCTGAAGTTATGAAAAGTATGGAGAGAAATTATCCAGATTTATTGTGATGGTGATGTGGTGAAATTTTACACCATTTAGTATTTGATGTTGAAAAAAAAGTTCGAAAAAATAGAAAAGAAAAAGAAAGAAGATGTTGGTAAGTTTGATAAACCAACAATGTAAAGTTATATACTAGTAGAGATATCGCTACTGCTTGTTGTATTATATTTATGGATTGCAAGGGAGTTGGCCGTTATGGGAACGCCAACTAAGGTTTATTCTCTGAATGAGATATTATTGAGTTTAATTCATGTCTACCTACTAAAGCGTGAGTTTCCGTGTTAAAGCGTGAGTTAGTATATGATTTGTGTCTTATTCATGGGATGGTTGGGAAGTAATTAACCACACTTGTTAGGACTTAATCTACTGGTTTGTTTATTTTATTTTACACCACTTTATGTATTTCCCAAGTTTAATCCCTACCCTTTACCAAGTTATTGTATTCGTTATTAGCTTTCGAGCATCCAAAAATGGTAATGGCATAGTGAGAATGTCAAATGCATGAATAAGGTAGTGACCATCCGAGTTTTAGACTAATCAAATAACGCGCCAGCAATCTGGAGTGTGTCTTGGCAACCATCCGTTATGCAAATAACGTGCCAGCGAACCAGGATACACACTAGTGACCATCCATTGTTTGAGGAATCGAGGGCTCGCGCCAGCGATCTATTAAGTTTGTGTAGGAGATGTTTAAACAAAGCTAGGTTTTACCCTTAAGCCTTGTATCACCTTGAGCGTATTGTAGGTTTTCTGTGTAACCCAATTTACCGCTTTAGACTTGTCACTCCTTAGCTTTAGTGGTGGAGATGTGTATCCTTGCCAAGCTTATGATAGAATATTCGTCACGACCGAGCAATTGAGCGAATTACTTAAATGTTACCACATAGATTAGTTGAGTGATTTAAGTGATTTCATTTTCCTACTTCGTGAGGTGTTTGGTTGTGCAATTATGATTAAAATGAATGAGTGCTTAAAACTTTAAAAAAAAAATCCTAAATTGTATTTAGGATACATTTTCATAAGTTTAAATCTGAGGTTTACTTGAGGACAAGTAAAGTTCAAGTGGGGGGATATTTGATGATATCAAATAACTACATTTTATTGGCATTATTTATCCTATGTTATTCCCTTGTTTTACATTATTTTATATGAGAATCGATACTTAATCGCTTACTTTTGTAATTCTCAGTTATAAACAAGCATTTGGTGAGAGTTAGCTATTTTGGACATAAATTGGAGCAAAATGGATCAAGTTGGAAAAGTCTACTGAACTGAAGGAAGATACGCCGTATCATTCTAGACAGATACGCCGTACATAAAGCCTTAGACGATTATGAAGACCATTGCCTGACTTTGAAGCATACGCCGTATGGAATTATCCCATACGTCATATATGAAACCTTGGTCAACAAGAAGATCTGACTTGTTTTACTCCAGATACGCCGTATTACATTCCATATATGCTGCGTATTACTCTCAAGACTTCACCAAATAATCCAAGATTCTGAAGGACGATGCGCCGTATGAAGATTGAAGCTATGTCGTATCTTATGACGGTGTACGAATATTCCATAATATAATAATCTTAGACCCCACGCGAAGTTACCTAGATACGGCGTATCAACTTAATGGATATGCCGTATCGACCCTGTCATCAGAAAATATAAATACCCCATTCGACAGCCACATTCGACACACAGATAACAAGGGAGAAAACCAGACGAATTGGCAGCACAAGACACAACCTAAAGGACGAATTCAGAGCAGTAAGAAGGTCCTACTAGCATTTTAATTCATAGGAAAACTCATTTACTTGTATTAGCAATCTGGTAATCGTTGAGTTAGCATCTTTTTCACTATTTGATCGGACTTAATTGTTTCCAGCTTTTATAAACAGTATTTGATGTTTATTTGGTTTCTTAATGCATGTGTTTTGATTACATACTGAGTTTATCGCGCCTTGTCGATGTAGGCTCACGCAATTACTTCATTAACATCATTTGCATAGTTGATGTAAGCCTGTAAAAGGGATAAATAATACACAAACTTAGTAATCATTAGGTTTTTACACGCCTGTGTTAAGAATTCTACTAAGAGAAAATAGATTTTAGCACTCATCTTATACAGCTAAGCAATTAAACGTGTGACAAGTTTTCCTACTATCGGTCAGGCCTCTTATTTGTATATGTTTTCTATCTGTGTACGTGTGTGCCATTCGCTTCCTTATTTTATTTACTATTTACTTAATCTACACATCGTGACAGTCTCTCAGGCTGAAAAACCCCCCTTACGTTAGATTAGGGCATTAGAACTAACCTAGGATTAAAATATTGATAGATATCTAGGTACATTGATCGACACTCTACTTACCAACTAGCTACATTGATCGGTTACACTGCTCGTTAGTGTGTGTTATAAGATAAGTCGGCTAAATATAAATTTAAAACTTGATAATATAATCTAAACCTACAGTGATATACGCACGCATCAAAATTGAAGTTGAGTCATACTAGAATTCGAGGACAAGGTTATGATAGACCTAGTAACATGAGTGGTGCATTCAATGGCTTGAGGACCTTGATTCAAAACGATGCACCATCTGCATACTTTGTTCATTGTTTTGCTCATCAATTACAATTAGCACGTGTTTGTTGCAAAGAAAAATGGTAAAATTAATGATTTCTTTTATACCGTTACCCGTTTGTTGAATCTTATTGGATCTTCCTATAAGCGAAGGGATAAACTAAGGGAGAAACAAGAAACCAACATTGTAACATCATTGGCAAAAGGTTTGTTTAACTATATATTACTTACTTAGTTGGGGGCATTTTTTTCTTTTTTTCTTTTTTGTATTATAGGAATTATGTACTTGAGCTAACTAAATAATACTTTTGTACTATTGCTTTTTAGGTGATCTGGAAAGTGATAAAGGGATGAATCAAGAATATGGTGTAAAAAGACCATGTGACACTAGATGGGGTTCTCATTATGGTTCAGTGTTAAATATCAAGAAAATATATTATTCAATTTGTGAAGTACTTCAAGACCTTCGCGTTGATAGTAGTGTTCAAGACAATAGGGCCAAAGCACTTCGTGTCGTAAGAAAAATCAAAACATTTGATTTTGTATTTTGTCTACACTTGATGGTTGACATCTTAGGGGAAACAGATGGTTTAAATAAAACATTACAAAAGAAAGACCAACAAATTGTTAATGCTGATCCTTATGATGAAGTCCATCAAGAGCTTTCTGCTAGTCAAATTGCCTTTTGTGATTCCTATGGCATAAGGATCCCTAAGAACTCTAGACGTTAGTTTATGTTTGGTTTTGTGTCAAATGTAATCTAGTGAGTAGTGGTTTGTTTTCTTGTTTTAAAGGATAGGAAGTGTCTTATTATGTTAGCTTTACCGCCTATGTAACAAGCTGAGATATGGGACTTCACCCATATCCTTTGTACTTAAACGTTTTTTGGAGTAATACATTTACCGAGGAAACCCTTTACCAAAAAAAACACAAATTGTTAATGCAATGCATCAAGTGAGGACTTCTAAGAAAAGATTACTAGACATGAGAAATGGAGGATGGAAACCACTTATAGAGGAGGTTGCTTTGTTTTGTGAAAAATATGATTGTGAACTTATTGATATGAATGGTGTATATTTTGATGGAATAAGTCGCCGCATTGGTTCAAAGGTTAGCAATTTCCACTACATTTCAGTTGATGTATTTTGTTTTACTAGTTCACACTTCACATATTAGCCACTAACAATATGATTTTAACTATTTTTTTAGGTTAACAACTTGCACCATTATCGGGTTGATGTACTTTACTCGGTTATTGATATGGAACTTCAAGAGCTCAATCATCGTTTTAATGAGGTGAACAAGAGACTACTTATTAGTATTTCTTCTTTGTGCCCAACTAACGCTATGTTTGATAGCCTCTTAATAAACTAATTCAGCACTCAATACTGAATCTGTCAAAGGTAATATTGTTTGGTAGAAAAAAAGGGTCCTAAGTGGGCCAGACCACTTCTGAATGGGCCGCCTCTCATATGCCTGCCCGGTGATTCAGCAGCTTCTATCTTCTCCTAAATATCCTTTTTTCACATACGCACTCTCCTAACCACCTCACAAGTTGCCCTCTACTCACGAAAAAAATCTCCCATATTAAATCTACTTGGTTTCTCTTGATCCCATTATCATACAATTGTTGCATGTAAAACTTTATTAATCTATGGAGTATATAGTTTTCCAACTTGTATCTTTAGTTTATCCAATAATTATTGCATCTTTGGGGACTTAAAAGTGAGATACCCATTTTTATTATATGCAAACTCCATTTTGATGTTGAAACAAAATTGATGTTATGCGATAAAAGTTGTATTACTATGCAAAGCATGGAAACAAGATAGTGTTATTTAGTGTCAACAAGAGTGTGCAGCACTGTTTTGCATATGATTGTTTGTTTGAATGTGTGTTGACTGGTACTTAAATGTTCCTACCTGGTTAATGTGTCATCAACTGTTTAGTAGGCCATGGGGCAGTTTAGTGATGTCTAGTTATGTTATGTATTTAGTTACGCTTGATCCCATGGTTGGATCATGTGTTTTGTTTTTCTTTCCTAGTGTTTGGTTAGGTCTGCACATAATGTCTAGTTATGTTATGTATTTAGTTGTGCTTGATCCTATAGTTATGTTATGATTTATAAGCAAATGAGCCATTGCATGATTTTACTACTATGAATTATACTACTATTATAAATGAAGAGTCTGAGATCAAGACCATCATTTATCACCATGTCCAACTAAAAATAGAATGGTGTGAATCAAACATTTGCTTAAATGTGCCTATCAATCTATGTCAGTATCCATCGAAACTTTCTTTATACATTATAATAAAGAAATGTTGTCAAGTAACTTCTCATATGTGTAGTCATGTATAATTTAATATATGCAGTTAAGTAGTTAACTTAAATTGCTACTAATTTATCTCTATATGCATGGAAAACATTGGTGAACCTTCAAAACAAAAGAGACCTAGGCTTAACTGGAAAAAGGAAAGTGTGGTTAAAACATTTCTTGAAGCTTGTATACATGAGAGTGTTGTAAATGGAGGAGACGGAGTTAGCCTTAAGATGCTTTCATGGAAAAATGTTGGAGAAATACTTAAAAAGGAGCATAATTTTATCATTGATCAACTACAAATGACAAATCATTTTGACTATCTTACAAGCAAGTTTAGTGCATGGACCAAGTTAAAGAACAAAACAGGAAACGTGTATGATCTAGTAATTAACACGTTTAATTTAACGTAAGAAGAATGGCAAATAGAGATGAAGGTCACATTCTATCCTTTGTATAATTTCACTAATAGTTTCCTAGATAGTTTTATATGTATACTTATAAGTTCTTTTAAACAGTCAAATAAATACGTAGAACCAGTGAGGAGTAACGGATTGCTTTTCATCGATCTTTGTACATAACTATTTGATGGGTCAACCAGCAATGGGTTTCAAGGTTGGGGACCAGCTTCTAATCTTCCTAATGATTGTGAAGATTCTGTTAATGTAGTGTCAGTTGAAGATGATGATATCAAACATGTGCAAGCAATCCCGACATCAACACAAGAACCCCCAAATTCGACACAAGAATGTTCTTCTGGTCCTTAAAGCAAAAAAACGAAAAGGTAAACAAGCTAGCAGTTCAAACAAGTCTTCTGTTGAGGAAGCCTTTGCCAAGGTTGTTCAACTTATGATGGAAAAATATAGAGGATATGACATTGATGCTTGCATGGAAAAGTTAGAAAAGGTTAGTTGGGGAACACATAACCCGTTGTATGATGTTGCAGTTATGCTTTTTAGTGAAAGCGTTGATTATAGGAAAGTTTGGAGAATTGGGTTAGGAATGCTGGACGCACGTATGGGATATTGTACTAGTTGAATAAGAGTTAAAATTTGCATTGGATTTGTTTGTTGCTTTACTTTAAAATATAAACACCGTCTGTTTTGGTCATTTTAATATTATGTTTGCCGATGTTATGGATTTTGAACATGCTTTTCAATTGATGATATAAATTTGAGTAATTGTGTTCTTACTTGTTATGAATTTTAGTGCGAGATTATTTGATTCCAATGTTTTAAATATGATGTCATTTAAGCGATACATATTGTTAACTTTTGTTTTTATTTTATAATTGCAAGGTAACATATGGATTTGGAGGAAGAGCTTCTGTTTTTGTTCATCATATATTGGTACATGAAAATAAAATCTTCAAGAAGGATAGAAAGGATAAGAGATAACACTTCCGTCTTGACCGGTTATGCGTATACACAAGAACTGTTAGGTGGATCTAATACACAATGTCAAGAGTTGATACGTTTATCTCGTGATGCATATATTTTGTTATGCAACCATTTCAAAGAAAGAAATTGGTTGAAAAATAGTAGAAATATAAGAGTTGAAGAGAAGATGGCAATGTTTTTGACAATTATAAGTCATACGGAACACTTTAGAATGGTTAAGCGGAGGTTTCAACACTCCACACAAACTATTCATGCATGTTTTCATGAAGTACTACGAGGGATGATGCAATTTGCAAGAGAAGTCATAGTGCCAACATATTTTGAAGCAAATACTTCAGAACGACAAAGAAACTTAAGAGAAATATTCTCGGTACATTTTATAAAAGTATATTCTAAATCCTATACAAAATAACAATAATTTCTCATATATCAAGTTTCTTGTCTAGGGGGCAATTGGTGCACTCGATGGAACTCTTGTGCACGCAGTTGTGCATGTCGATCAACAAACTCGTTATAGAGGAAGAGGAAAAGTTGAGTGTTTCCAAAATGTTTTTGGGATATGTGACTTTAATATGATGTTTACATTTGTTTGGGCCGGATGGGAGGGCATAGCTCATGATCAAAGAGTTTTGACAGAAGTACCATTTAATCCAAAGTATAGTGGATGCACTAATCATATGACGGGTAACCGAAGTCTATTCTCATCATACAAGGCTTAAAACGGAGGTAATGTCACTTTCGGTAGCAAACTTAAGGGCAACATCATAGGCAAAGGTACGATTAATCAAAACTCCCTCACTATTAGAAATGTTGAGCATGTAGATAACTTAGGATTTAACTTGCTTAACATTAGTCAAATGGTAGACAATAAGTGTAGAGTTATATTTTTCGAAGAGGGTAGTGAGATCACTAAGAATGGTAAGACCATAGGCAAAGGAGTTAGGAAGAATGGCTTATTTGTCATGAAAATAGGAAATAAGCCTCAGGATAAGATTTGCCAAGCAACCATAGATGATAATTCCACTCTATGGCATAGGAGACTAGGTCACACCAATATGCGTTTAATACAATCATTGGCGTCTAAGGAACTAGTTAGAAACCTACCTAAGATTAAGTTTTATAAATACTTTTGTGACGCTTGTAAAGTTGGAAAACAAGCTCATTCTAGTCACAAAGCTAAGAATATGATCTCGACCTCTAGATGCCTAGAACTCCTTTACATGGACTTATTCGGTCCATCCGTCGTACGGAGCTACGGAGGAAATTACTACACCTTAGTAATAGTTGATGACTACTCTAGGTATACTTGGACAAGATTTCTTAAGAATAAGACACAAAGTTTCGAGGAATTCGAAATCTTTAGTAAGAAGGTCATAAATCAACTAGGGTGTACAACAGTCTCAATTAGGACGGATCATGGTCGGGAATTTGATAATGAAGTGCAATTTGGAGTATATTGTGATGCTAATGGTATTACACACAATTTCTCATCTCCACGCACTCCACAATCAAATGGGGTATTTGAGCGGAAAAATCGTACTCTACAAGAGATGTGTAGAACGATGTTGAATGAACAATCAATTCCGCAAAAGTTTTGGTGTAATGCGGTTGACACCTCAACTTACATACTTAATAGGATATTGATTAGACCAATCTTAGGAAAAACACCATACGAAATCTTGAAAGGTAGAAAACCTACTCTAGATTACTTTAGAGTGTTTGGAAGCAAGTGCTTCATACTAAACACTAAAGACTACCTCACCAAGTTTGACCCATAGTCTTACGAAGGTGTGTTCCTAGGTTACTCCCAAAATAGTAAAGCCTGTGTTGTCCTAAACAAGGAAACAATGAAAGTCGAAGAATCACTCAACGTGACATTCGATGAAAGTCCTCCACCAACTAAGACATCACCCTTGGTGGATGATGACTTAGATAAGGAAGAAGCCATTAAGGTCAATGGCAAGAAAACCTTAGAAAATGACATTGAGGATGAAATAGGTGAAGTTGACGAAGTTGTCAACATTAAGGAATCAAAGAACCATCCAATTGAAAATGTCATAGGAAACCTAAACCAAAGAACCCTTAGGTCACAAGCACAAAACAAAATTAATTTCTTTTGTTTTATATCGACTGTAGAACCTAAGAATGTCGGTGAAGCGATTAGGGATGAAAGCTGGGTAGTTGCCATGCAAGAAGAGTTAAATTAATTCACCGCAAACCAAGTTTGGGATTTAGTACCTCCACCTAAGAATCAAACCATCATAGGAACTAAGTGGGTGTTTAGAAATAAACTCGACAAAAATGGTGTCGTAACTAGGAATAAGGCAAGGTTGGTAGCACAAGGCTATAACCAACAAGAAGGAATAGATTACGATGAAACTTATGCACCCGTTGCTAGATTAGAGTCTATTAGGATACTCCTTTCCTATGTTTGCGCCTTAGACTTTAAATTATACCAAATGGATGTGAAAATTGCATTCCTAAATGGTTATATCAACGAGGAGGTATACGTTGCACAACCTTCGGGATTCGTTGATTTCGAAAAACCAAATCATGTTTATAAACTCAAGAAAGCATTCTATGTCCTCAAACAAGCTCCTAAAGCTTGGTATGATAGACTAAAAGCATTCTTGATTGAGCATGAATATACCATGGGAATGGTTGACAACACACTTTTCACGAAGAAACGAAATTCACATATCATCATTGTTCAAATATATGTCGATGACATTCTATTCGGCTCAACTTGTCCAGAACTATGCGATGATTTTTCAAAGATCATGCGTGACGAGTTTGAGATGAGCATGATGGGCGAATTAAATTTCTTCTTTGGTCTACAAATAAAACAAATGAAAGATGGTATCTTCTTTAATCAATCTAAGTATAGTAAGGAGATGCTTAAGAAATTTAGTTTAGAAGAGTCTAAGCCTATGAAAACTCCCATGTCCACGGAAACAAAACTCACGAAAAATGAAGAAGGTGAGTCCGTGGATAGCACTAAGTATAGAGGTATGATAGGAAGTTTATTATACCTAATGGCAAGTAGGCCCGATATCATGTTTAGTGTCTGCCTTTGTGCTTGCTTCCAAGAGGATCCCAAAAGCTCTCACCTTGAAGCGGTTAAGCGTATCTTCCGATACATTAAAAGCACTATACACTTGGGATTATTCTATCCCAAGGGGACCGGTGTAAAAACTATTGTCTATGCCGACTCTGATCATGCGGGAGATTATGTGGATCGAAAAAGTACGAGTGGCGTTTGTACCATCATGGGTTGTTGTCTAACTTTTTGGTTCTCCAAGAAACAAACGGCTCTTGCTATCTCCACGACCGAATCCAAAAACGTAAGCGCCAGAAAGGCATGTTAACAAGCACTATGGATGAAACAAGCTCTTATTGACTACGACATCCATCTCAACGATATCCCTATTATGTGCGACAACAAAGGTGCTATTGACTTGAGCAAAAACCCCGTTCAACACTCTCGTACTAAACACATCAAAATTCGTCACCACTTCCTTCGCGATAACGTCCAAAAAGGAAACATTTCTATTGAGAAAGTTCCCTCTCAAGACAATATCGCCGACATCTTGACCAGACCTATCAAACGAGAATCCTTCAACTATCTTCGTCTAGGTCTAGGAATGATGGAACATATTCCATAAATCTTATGACTATCTAAATATTTCATTGGAAATACTAAATTCATCCCTCGTACCCCTCTTATGACTACTTGAATATTTCACTGGAAATATTGAAGTCATCTCTTATGTCTCGTCTCATGACTCTTTAAATATTTCACTTGAAATATTGAGTCATCCTTCACATCTCTCGTATGACTACTTGAATATTTCACTGAAAATATTAAAGTCATCTCTTTTCTTCTAGTCTAGGTCTTCTCGTCAAAAGAATTTTGTAACACCCCAACCCGACAAAGGTCAAAATGCCACATTATGGTGTCAATCAAAACATACCAACGCAAGCGGAAGACTTATAAACATAATGGTTACAATGGTTCAAAATGAAACTAAGATAATAATAAATCTACATCATACTGACTATCAAACTAGAATACAAATCTGAATCAAATCTAAATGGTAGATAACTCCAAAGACTAATCCAAATGCAAATGGGATCTATCGCCTGGGTGGTCCACTAAAAGCTCCTATGCACTCTTCACTCAAACCCAGCTTCCAACCTAAAACCTGCCGCAGGAAAAGAAATGCGGCTGAGCTTAAAAAGCCCAGTGAACAGATATATATATATATATATATATATATATATATATATATATATATATATATATATATATATATATATATATATATAATATATATAATGAAATGGGGAATCAAGATAATACAAATAAGATAATCATAATGAATCAAAGAGTCAAATAAGAACGGCAACGAACGCGTCTAAACGAGACACTCGAATAGACCAAAGAATCACATAGGATAGCCACAAGCCTGTCTAAATGAGACACTCGAATAGACCACATAATCACAGATACATATCATATCAAATCATAAGTGTACAGAGAGGGGAGGCCTCTGAGTACCAAATAGTGAGTGGGGTGTAGGGCACACACAAGCCAGTCACCAAATCATAACATAATCATATCAAATCGTATCAAGTCACATATACCTAGGATGCATCCATACGCCCCCCACAAAACAAATCATATATGTACCATGTACTAGACAAGTATACATATATATCAAAATGGCCAAGAGATCTCATATCATATCAAATCATATCATATCAAATGGGGACGCCGTGGATCAATCACACCTCCACAGAAAGTGTCATGCCATTGGTGCCTCAATGACATGGCCATGGTACCTCCATGGCTAGTTAGCTCGGGCAACTAAACAGATCAAATCATATCAAGTCATAGGATCATATCAAAGGAATCATAGCAATGGCTCATATCAACTGAATCATAGCAAAGTATCATATCAAAGGGATCATAGCAAAGGATCATATCAATGGGATCCAAAAGTGGAGCGTATAGCAAAGGCTCATATCATATCAAAGCGAATGAATCAAAGTCAAGAATCAAGAGTCATGAGAAAAGAAACCCTTACTGAGAAAGGGTAGAATATCTGTACCTCAAACAGCAAATGCAAATCACACCAGAAAATATAAGGATCAGAAGTTACTCCTTCTTCAGCGAATCTACACGAATTAATGATCGCGTATTATTTATAAGCTCATTTTATAAGTTTAGTACTTATAATTATCCAAATTACACCATTAGGGTTTCTTTCTATTTTTAGAAACTTTCCATTTTTAGTAACCGTCCATGTTTAGTAACTTTCCATATCTAGTAAGTTTCTCGAATTAGTAACTTTCCGAATTAAGTAAGTTTCCCGAATTAGTAACTTTGATACTTTAGGGTTACAAATGACAGTTAAATAGACTTGAAGGTTTAATATAACCAATATCATATTTTAGGGTTTACAAATTAGGTTTAGTCAGATTAGAACAAGTACCGAACTCAAAATCGTACACGGACCCGTACTCGAACTAAATATTATTGAGACTCAAAACATAAACTCGTATTAATGAACACAAACTCGAATACGAATAGCAAACCAAAATCTTTTTAATCCCGATTATAACTTATATAAATATGTTAATAGCTCGACAAAATTGAATATGCAAGACCTCAAATATACTAGGTTCCAAGTTTAATGATTCGTTAATATTGTTAACAATTCTTTGTATAAGAACAAAAGTAGTTAAACATGGGCTTATATGTGACTCGATCATAGGTTTTATAAGTGACTCCATTTCTAAACATATCGACAACACAGCCACATGACACCCCACGAGACACGATCCATTTACCAATTAGCATGCATGTGAGACCAAGAACATGAAATCACAGCCCAATCTTTTAACTTTTATTTAGACACACACATGAATTCTCACAGTTTTGACACAACACACACATATGCACCACGATATTCATATCTATAAAAGTTTACAACATGCAGGTTCTATACTTTACTCAGTTTATATGCTATACGTGTGACTCATTCGACCCACCATATACACACATGTTGTAACACCCCAACCCGACAAGGGTAAAGATATCACAATGATGGTTTCGTATCAGATCAAACAAAGCATACATCTATAGCAATACAAGAATACTCAAAGGTTACAAATGAAATACAGATACTATAGGGTTACAAATGAACTTCCACTAAATACTAATTCTGAAATAATAATAACTTCTAATCACTTCTAAATCCAGAACAGCTATCAGTCTTCTAAGTCCAAAGGTTCTCTCCACTCATAACCCAGCTTCCATCTAAAAACCTGCCGCACACGAAAAGAAAACGTGCGGCTGAGCTTAAAAAGCCCAGTGAACAGATATAACGATAACAAACAGTAATAGAGGATAGTACAGAATAACAGAAACAAAGGTCAAACAGATGTAATATGGTTCAAGGGATAAGTCGATGAATAAGTATAAGGGAAAGAGAAAGGGATAGTAATCCACCACGAGCCCAGAAACAGATCATATCATATCGTAACCATAAATCTTCAAATCATATAGAGGGGAGACCTCTCAGATAATCAGATAATATGAGGGGTGTCCTCATTCTTCAAATGGAGTAGCTAGCTCCCAGATATATGTGAAAGGCGTGTATTGCACACAAGCACCAGTCACCAGACAAATCATATCAAATCATGTTAAATCCACTAAACAGAACAGATCTAGGATGCATCCATACGCCCCCCCAGAACAAATCATATTGGCCATAATAACAGTAGTGTGCACATGTCATAATCAGAATGGGGACGTGGCGGAACATCACTCTACCGCCCTAGAGTCATGCCATTGGTGCATCAATGACATGGCCATGTTACCTTCATGGCTAGGAAACAGAATTTGGCTCGGGTATCAAACTAAGAGTCAGAAATCATATCATAATCAGGGTGTCACATCATAAGGTTCATAGCATATGGTTCATGTCAAACATTTCAGAATTTATATCAAAGTCCAAATCAGAATTACCATATCAAGGTTCATGTCAAATAATCATGTCAAGGTTCAGATCAAAAGTTCATTTCAAAAGTTTCTATCAAAAGTCCATTTTAAACAATCCTTTATTCATGATTTTCATAAAACGCTCCTTTAAAGTGGTTTTCATAAAAATAATATTTCAAAACGGTTTTTCATAAAGATAGTCTTCCAAATATAGTATTCACAAAAGTTAGTAACATTTGATATAAAAGTGGTTTCGCTTCATTGATAAACATCTCTTTAAAAAAATGGTTTTTCTCAAAACATTTTCCAAGGCATAATTATAAAAGGTCTTGATAACATAGCTTCATATCAGAGGTCATGTCAAATGGGATCAACAGAGAAGGTTCAAGCGAAAGGGAATCATAGCAATCAACTCAGAAAATTAACGGATCCGAATACGAAAGAGATCATGAGAAACCTTAAAAGAAAGGTCAGAATATCTGTACCTTATACCGCAAGTGAAAACGTAACAGAAACATAAAGATCGGAAACAAACTCCATCTTCAGCGAATCTACACGAATACATGATTGTCTTATTATTAATATTTTATTTAAATCAGATCACTTGTTTTAGTCGGCTTTCCATTTTTAGTAACTTTCCTTTTATAGCGGCTTTCCGGTTTAATAACGTTTAGGGTTAAAGATGCCAATTAAATAACTTTTAGACTTAATATGATCAATATACTAGTTTAAGGTTTATAATGACAACTTTCAATAATTTAAAGTTTAAACTGTCATTATATTAAGGTTCAAAGCCTAAAATGTAAATTACATATTTATATAGAATTTCCTGTACTTTTCATTTTAACGAGTGTCAAAAAAAAAAAAAAAAAATAATTATTTACTAGTTGCTTTAGGTTTGAATCTTTAATGAAATGATAATATTCTCGTTATACATATCAGTTATTTTAGTGTCATCAATTCAACAACATGTCCTTTTATTTTTATGTACTATCACACGACACACACACACACAAGACCTTTTTAACGTTACCATTTTACGAGACACAACCTCTTTTCCGTATATACTTAACGAACAACAAAGCCAGTGTGACCAATCATTCATTAACCAGCCCACGACCCCTTTTATCTAATTTACTTACACGTTTTAGACCTTAAGTAACCCACCAAAACTCACTTGCAAACACTACTTGAGCACCACCCACTGGACAGACCTAGACCTACGAAAACCAAAACAAACCCAACCTTTTATTTTGTTTAGAACATACACACGCACTCACATATTTATTCTTGTTTATTAACTTTCACAACACATGCATGCAAAATACTCAGATGAAAGAAACACAATGCATAAAATCATACTCAGTCAAAACCCTTCTTCACAAATTAAAATACTTACACCCCTCATTATTCGTTTAGGTTAATATCAGATTTTTCGAACGTATAAAGAGATCACATCATTGTTTAGATAACCAGATATAGGTGTGCATAAGGGCTGATTCGAAAGGCACAAACTGAAAACAGATCGACATATATAGGTTCCATAATATCGTGATTTTATATGGCTGTTTTTGTGGTGTTTGCATTCAAGTTTTAACATTGCTAGCGACTGATGATACAAGGGCCTGATTATAGTGCTCACTTTACACGTTTTATGTTTCCATATTATAAACGTTACTATGAGTTTCATGACGAGACGGAAATAAAAACGAAGGTAGGTTATACCTTGGGTCGATAACTGAGATGAAGCAAGGAACAAGGAACCAACACTCGCACCTATTCGAACTCAAATAAAACCCCTTCGAACCTGGAATCGATAACCCACGTATACTACCTTTGTCGAACAGAAATAGACCACATATGCCTCCATCACAGCCACGATCAAACACCTTTTACTTGCCGCGAATGAACAGAAAAATAAGGGCAAGAAGAGCAGCCGCCGGTTGTGTTGTATTTTGAGATTCTGAGAAGGGTGTGGCGTATAAGATTGTGTGTCAACCACACTCAGTCGACTAACTTGAATATTGGAGTTTGATTGTTAAACAAATACCATGCTGAGGTTTTGTTTTGGTTTCCATGGTTTGGTGTAGAGAAAAGGCTAAAGGAGTATACTGTTATATGGTTTTGAAAGAGGAGCGTGGTGTAAGTTTGGCAAGGCATTAAAGTGAGATAAATTTGTTTGATTGTGTTATTGAATAGCTAGTTATGCGTTTCAAATTTTCAGCCGAGATTTGTGGGAAAAAGGCAGAAACTTCGGCCAAAGATAAGACCAAACAAGATATTAACTTTTGAATTTTATTTCCTCAATTATAATTATAATTAATGAAATTTTGGCCCATATGTATAATTTGTGTAATTTTATTTCTTTTATACTTTCAAATTATTAAAATGTAATTACCAAAATTATTTGGCTTCATGTCTTGATCATTCCCGAAAGTTTGGGGTTAATTCGGTACTTTATATGCTTATAAATAAATTTTAAGATTATAAGGGCATTTTGGTCTTTTTACATGTTTCAGATTTTAGGGTTTTACACATGTAAACCTACCAGCCGACGTCAACTAAACCACGAACTCCCCCATGCAGGTTCTATACTTTACTTCTTTTATGCAAGTCTGTAACATGCTAACATCATATGTCTCACACACAAACTCCCCCATGCACGTACCAGATTAAATCACGAGACACCGCCTGAACATAATCACATAAAATCACACACAAACCCACCCTTATTATCACCGCCCTGACACAATAACAGCCCAGTTTAGCGAGACAAAACACCACAATAAATCTCACATAAAATCATAGTGTTCTTATAATAAAAATAGCCTAGGGTTTTCGAGTTCATACGCTTCATTAAAGGGTCATATTAATAGGTTCTTAGGGCCTTATGTTATATAATATATATATCGATACTAGTTGTTAACAATGACAGGAAATGACTCACACACACACGACATACAGCAGTCCATACGTGACGAATTCAGATCATATAAGCGTGTAACACAAGCAAATACGAGGGCTTCAACACAGAACCAAGACCAGTCCATAAGTTATACCATTTTCATCATTTCATGAGACCCAAAACTCATATGCCATTCGTATATTTATATGTGTTCATTTACAGATTAAATGAAGCATTCACATTCATATTGACATGTTTTCATTTCTAATCTCGTGTACCATATGTGTGTGTCGAATGGAGAAAAATAAAGTGATAGAGATACCTTGGAACACCTTGGAACTATTCTTGAATGATGTTGATCGATGGTACAGGGACTAAAGTAAACAGAAACCTTTTGGTTTCTTTATAATCGACCAAACAAAGAAGCAAAAGCAACTAATCCTTTTACTGTTTGATGATAGTGATCGACTAAAAAAACAAAAGCAACAAAGAACCTTTTTCTGTTTTGTTGATGCAAATAATGTTCTAAAAACGTTATTTATATCTTTCGATTACTTCACGTTTTGAGGATGACAAAATGTGAAATCACGATACGTTAAAATTAACGTAAACAAGTCTTTAATCGGAAGATCCCGTTTCTACGCAAATCACTCTTGAACAAAGTAACAACTTGAACTAGTGATCAAAGAAGTGAATTTATGTTTTGAAAATTCACATTTTAAATGGGACAAAACATTTTTTCAAAAATACACTTGACAAATTATTTTTGAAATATTAAGAAATGTTTTAATGGAAAAATAAGTTTGAAAATCACAACAGCTATTTTTCCCCCCAAAATCAGCTCCAACCTTCCCCAAATAAGTTTTCACCAGAAAAGACAAAATTTGGAGCGTCCTAGTCTACGACGGCTCCACGGTACCGTTAAATTTAACGGAGCCGTGGGGTATTTAACGGAGCCGTTCGTACAAAATTTTATGTAATGTTCAGATTTTCTTTGCCTATAATACCCACCCCTTTCACAGTTTTTAGGCATCCTTTCACACACAAAACTTTCTGAGTTGAATACTCTCTTCACACTTTCTTTCTTAGATCATTTAGGTTAGTTTTTCTTTTGTTCAAGAGTGATCCAATCATCCTTCAAGTGATCCTCTTCATTCCTCTTCACTTGCAAGAGAAGAACACAAGTATCCAAGTTGATACAAAGTGTTATCATTCCTCTTCATTATCAAGAGAAGAACACAAGTGTCCAAGTTGATACAAGGTGTTATCATTCCTCTTCATTAGCAAGAGAAGAACTCAAGGTATTCAAGAAGATACAAGAGTTGTAGTTGTTAGGTTTTAGTAACACTTGTTACATCCTTGTTGTATCTTAGCATACATCAAGATTATCTTTCTTTAGTGAGAGTGTGAGTGAAGATCATTGTGATCTTAAGAGATAGTGAAGATCTCTTGAAGCCATTGGGCTTGTGTGTGAGTAGTCAAAGGATCTAGAGTATTTAGATTGAGTAGAGTGAAGTGAGAGTTGATCTTAGTGATCGTGTTGAGATCGTGGTGATCTCTTGAAGCCATTGGGCTTGTGTGTTTGGTCACGTGGACCTTGGTAGATTGGTGCTAGCTAAGATTAGCACTCGACATTTAGCTTAGTGTCGGTAATAGGATAAGCGACGTGTACGGTTTTCTCCGCCTGAAGGGAGGTTGTTGACATAGTGCTTGAAACTCTCGAGTGTGGTACTCGGGGAGTGGAGTAGGGCGAAGAAGAGCTTCGTAGCCGAACCACTATAAATCCCTTGTCTCGGTTTGATCTTTCCAACTCTACTCTTTACTTTCATTAGTTTATATTAGTTAGTTTAGTGTGTAGTTCATATTGGTGTTGATTGATTACACATAAAGTTTGAATCAAAGTTTCCAATAGCCAACTTTTAAAACAAGATTTTTAAAAGAATTTTAAACCGGTAAACTATTCAACCCCCCTTCTAGTTTCCCACAATTGGTATCAGAAGCCACGTCAGTCAAGATTTTAAAGTATATTGTATTTTAAAACTTGAATCGATCAATGGATTCCGACAAATATCTAGAAGGGCAATCTATGCAAAGACCACCACTTTTTGAAACCGATTGTTTTATTTATTGGAAAACAAGATTCAAAACGTATGTGAAATCAAAAGACATTGATCTTTGGCATGTTATTACCGAGGGTGACTTTCAACCTATTCAAATGAATCCGGAAACTAAAAAGGATGAAATAGTTTCTTATGATAAACAAAGTGATGAACTTAAAAAGAAATTAGCCAAAAATAATGAGGCTAAAATGATGATTTATAATGCTTTGCCTAAAAAGGAATTTGAAAGAATTTTCATGTATAATACGGCAAAAGATATTTGGAAAACTTTGTTAGTCACTCACCAAGGTAATAACCAAGTCAAAGAGAACAAGGTAGATCTTCTTGTTCAACAATATGAACAATTCTCCATTTCGGAGGATGAGTCAATTGATAATGCTTTTGCTAGATTCAATACTATTATTACTATTCTTAAAGCTCTTGATGAAGGTTACTCTAGCAAGAATTATGTTAGGAAGTTCCTTAGGGCTCTACATCCTAAATGGAGAGCAAAGGTTACCGCCATTGAAGAGTCAAAGGAATTGGCGATGTTGTCACTCGATGAACTTATAGGAAACTTGAAAGTTCACGAGATGATAATTAAGAAAGACTCCGATATAGTCAAAGGCAAAAGCGAGAGAGTTAGATCTCTAGCATTGAAAGCCAAAAAGGAGTCTAGAGATGAGGAATGTTCGAGTTCCGATAGTGAAGATGAGGAATATGCATTAGCGGTTAGGGATTTTAAAAAGTTCTTTAGGAGAAGAGGTAGGTTCGTTAGGCAACCTCGTGATGAGAAGAAAACATCACAAAAGAACCATGCTGAAAAGAAAGGGACAAGTGATAGGAAATGCTTTAGATGCGGAGATCCTAATCACCTCATAGGAGAGTGTCCCAAGCCACCGAAAGTCAACAACCAACGAGCTCTCATAGGAGGCTCCTGGAGTGATAGCGGTGATGATGAAGAAAAGAAGCCCAAGGACGAAACATGTCTAATGGCTCATGCTTCTAATGAGGTACGTTACGACTACCCTAATTTCATAGATGACAACTCGTCAATAGATGATAACATACTACATGACGAACATAATAATCTATGCAAAATTGTTTCAAAAATGTTAAGTAGAAACAAATCACTAAAGTCAAAATTGCATGAACTCGAAGTGAAAATTTTAGAACTAAAGGATCAGGTCAAAGGACTTGAAAGAAACAAAGAAATAGACGTAGGATGCGAGTCTTGCATAAGTCTTTAATTAGAAAATGAAAAACTTAAAGAAAATGCAATTAAGATAACTAGGTTCAAAAAGAGCACCAAAAATGTTTCGACAGATAAAACAAATCGTGAAAAATCTGTCAAACCTACTGATTCTGTCAAATCCCAAGACGGCACCACTAAAGGTACCAACGGTACCATTAAAATTAATGGAACCGTGGTACCGTCTGGTAATGGGGACAGAACTGAGTCGAATCTCAAAAACAAATCAAGTCCTAAACCAACTCACATAGTTGTTAATGGCACAAAGGTCTCAATTGCTAGTATAGAGGAAGTTAAGAGATTTTACAAACCCATGTCAAAACCCAAACCTGGATTTGTAAAACCTAACACAAGGCCTAAGACTCCTCCACCTAGAAAAACAAACACTCCCAAACCTCGGTCAAGAACTCCTCTACCGAGACGTAACTCTAGAAGACAAAGTTTTCCAAGTAACTATCCCGTAACTTGGAATGACTGTCAACTGCAAAGTTACTTGCCATGGGAAATTTGTCCTCCATTCCAACATCCTAACTACATGCAAGTAATGCATGGGATGTTTAATGCTAACCATTTTGGACCCATGAGATATTGGGGACCAAATGTTTGAATGTTTGTCTTATGCAATAGATATGCTTGGGAATTGACTTGGAGCCTGACGAATGGGTCAAGGATAGTGGATGCACTAACCACATGACGGGCAACCGAAGTTTATTCTCATCATACAAGGCATACAACGGAGGTAATGTCACTTTCGGTAGCAAACTTAAGGGCAACATTATAGGCAAAGGTACGATTACTCAAGACTCTCTTATTATTAGAAATGTTGAGCACGTAGATAACTTAGGTTTTAACTTACTTAGCATTAGTCAAATGGTAGATAATAAGTGTAGAGTCATATTCTCTGAAGAGGGTAGTGAGATTATTAAGAATGGGAAAACCATAGGCAAAGGAGTTAGGAAAAACGGCTTATTTGTCATGAAGATAGGAAATAAGCCTGAAGATAAGATTAGGTCATGCCAATATGCGTCTTATACAATCATTGGCATCTAAGGAACTAGTTAGAAACCTACCTAAGATTAAGTTCGACACACACTTTTGTGACGCTTGTAAAGTTGGAAAACAAGCTCATTCTAGTCACAAAGCTAAGAATATGGTCTCGACCTCTAGATGCCTAGAACTACTTCACATGGACTTATTCGGTCCATCCGCCGTACGGAGCTACGGAGGAAATCTCTACACCTTAGTAATAGTTGATGACTACTCTAGGTATACTTGGACTAGATTTCTTAAGAATAAGACACAAGCCTTTGAGGAATTTGAAATCTTTAGTAAGAAAGTCCAAAATCAACTAGGATGTACAATAGTTTCTATTAGGACGGATCATGGTCGGGAATTTGATAATGAAGTGCAATTTGGAGTATATTGTGATGCTAATGGTATTACTCACAATTTCTCGGCTCCACGCACTCCTCAATCAAATGGGGTAGTTGAGCGAAAAAATCGTACTCTACAAGAAATGAGTAGAACGATGTTGAATGAACAATCAATTCCGCAAAAGTTTTGGTGTAATGCGGTGGACACCTCAACTTACATTCTAAATAGGATTCTAATTAGAACTATCCTAGGAAAAACCCCATATGAAATCATGAAAGGAAGAAAACCTTCTCTTGATTACTTTAGAGTGTTTGGAAGCAAATGCTTCATACTAAACACTAAAGATTACCTCACCAAGTTTGACCCAAAGTCTTACGAAGGTGTATTCCTAGGTTACTCCCAAAATAGTAAAGCCTACGTTGTCCTAAATAGAGAAACCTCAAAATTCGAAGAATCACTCAACGTGACATTCGATGAAAGTCCTCCACAATCTAAGACATCACCATTGGTTGATGATGACTTAGATGAGGATGAAGCCATTAAGGTTAATGGCAAGAAAACCCTAGAAGATGACATTGAGGATGAAATAGTTGAAGTTGACGAAATTGTCAACATTAAGGAATCCAAAAACCATCCTATTGAAAATGTCATAGGTAACCTAAACCAAAGAACCCTTATGTCACAAGCACAAAACAAAAGTAACTTCTTTTGTTTCATATCTGCCGTAGAACCTAAGAATGTAGGTGAAGCAATTAAGGATGAAAGTTGGATAGTTGCCATGCAGGAGGAACTAAATCAATTCACCGCAAACCAAGTTTGGGATCTAGTACCTCTTCCTAGCAATCAAATAATCATAGGAACTAAATGGGTGTTTAGAAACAAACTCGACGAAAATGGCGTCGTAGTTAGGAATAAGGCAAGGTTGGTAGCACAAGGCTACAACCAACAAGAGGGAATAGATTATGATGAAACCTATGCCCCCGTAGCTAGATTGGAATCAATTAGAATACTCCTTGCCTATGCATGTGCCTTAGACTTTAAGCTATACCAAATGGACGTGAAGAGTGCGTTCCTTAATGGTTATATCAACGAGGAGGTGTATGTTGCGCAACCTCTGGGATTCGTTGATTTCGAATGTCCGAATCATGTTTATAAACTCAAGAAAGCACAATATGGTCTTAAACAAGCTCCTAAAGCTTGGTATGATAGACTAAAAGCCTTCTTGATTGAACATGAATATACCATGGGAAAGGTTGATAACACACTCTTCACAAAGAAAAGAAATTCACATCTCATCATTGTTCAAATATATGTCGATGACATTATATTCGGATCAACTTGTCAAGAGATGTGCGATGATTTCTCAAAAATCATGCACGACGAGTTTGAGATGAGCATGATGGGTGAATTAAATTTCTTCCTTGGTTTACAAATTAAACAAATGGAAGATGGCATCTTCTTTAATCAAGCTAAGTATAGTAAAGAGATGCTTAAGAAGTTTAGTTTAGAAGAGTCTAAGCCCATGAAAACTCCCATGTCCACGGAAATAAAACTCACGAAAGATGAAGAAGGTGAGTCCGTGGATAGCACTAAGTATAGAGGTATGATAGGAAGTTTACTATACCTCACGGCAAGTAGGCCCGACATCATGTTTAGTGTCTGCCTTTGTGCTCGCTTCCAAGAGGATCCCAAAACCTCTCACCTTGAAGCGGTTAAGCGTATCTTCCGATACATTAAAGGCACTATACACTTGGGATTATTCTATCCCAAGGGGACCGGTGTAGAAACTGTTGTCTATGCCGACTCTGATCATGCGGGAGATTATGTGGATCGAAAGAGTACGAGTGGCGTTTGTACCTTCATGGGTTGTTGCTTAACTTCTTGGTTCTCCAAGAAACAAACGGCTCTTGCTATCTCCACAACCGAAGCCGAGTACGTAAGCGCCGGAAAGGCATGTCAACAAGCACTATGGATGAAACAAGCGCTTACAGATTATGACATTCATTTAGATGACATCCCCATTATGTGTGACAATAAAGGTGCTATTGACTTGAGCAAGAACCCCGTTCAACACTCCCGTACTAAACATATCGAAATTCGCCACCACTTCCTTCGTGATAATGTTCAGAAAGGAAATATTTCTATTGAGAAAGTTCCTTCTCAGGACAATATCGCAGACATCCTTACCAAACCTCTCAAACGAGAATCCTTTAACTACCTTCGTCTAGGTCTAGGAATGATGGAACATGTTCCATAAACCTCATGACTCTTGAAGTCATCGCGTATGTCTAGTTAAGTCTAGTTTAGTTTCCCTAGCCAACGAAATTTATTAGGTATAAATTCCTTCCTCGTGTCATAGAGTCTCTCTAAAACAGCGAGACTTATTCGTCAAATATCAAAATGGGACAGAAACCATCCCTGCAGATACACGGCTCCACTAAATATGGCACGGCACCGTTAAATTTAACGGTACCGTGGAACCGTGCATCTGGAACATTCCGTATTTCAGTTCCCCTTTTCCACACTGGTATGTGCTTATTCACATACCTTTTATTTACCAAAACCGGACCCAAATAGACCAAAAACTAACCAATTATGCCAAATATATTGTGTTTTTGTGTTTTTACATATGCAGGCACGGATATCGAAGAAAAGGACAAAAATCAAGCAAAGACCGGGAAAACGAGCACAAGATACGGAAAGGATATTTAGAGTCGATGCCGGGAAGCAAAAATTCAAATTCAACCCTTGAAGTTTCATCATTTGACAAGAATGACCCTTGATTGTATTTTGGAGAATGTGGCAAAATTAGTCCCTTGGAATTTCAGAAAGTACAACTTTGGTCCTTGTATTTTTGCTAAAACAAAACCTTAAACCCATACACTTACTATCCGGATTTAAAACAACAAGTCCAAATAATCTAAATCCAAACCCAACTCTAAACAACCCAACCCACTTAAACTTTACCCAGCCCATCCCATTAATAACCCGAGCCCACTTCTTCTTTTAACTCTACCCACGATCCGAACCACAAACCCGGGGTCAAACCTTATTTAATACAGGTCAAACAATAGTAAAAAAAATAAAAAAGATTACCCGCCCATGTTCTTCCCCTTATCCCCAAAGTTACCTAGATAAACCCTAATTACCCCGTACACTTTTTCACCGAAATTAAGGGTAGATTCGTAAAATCAATGGGGTTCTAGAAGATGTCAGTGATGTCAGAAGAGTTGAACACGCACGAATGGCTATGTGGCACTCTTCTATTGGACGAGACACCTCACATTTCTTGATCAAATGGCTCAGATGGATTGGGGAATGATTGGAACATAATCAAGGGTTGATAATGAGCTAAAAGAAACACAAATCCCTCGGATTGCCAGCATGTCATGAAGGGCTAGAAGGATCTCCTCTCGGCTATAAATAGGACCTTGATCTTCAAGTAATGTAGTTAGTTTTTATTAGTAGTGTTACTCTGTCAAATTTACTTTATGTTTTGTAATTTTAAATTTCTATTGTAAACTTTAAGATTTAATTAATGAAATTTTCATCTTAGTTTTACTTTGATTCTGTTTCAATTACTTTGTTTATCTGAAGTTAGCTTATTAAAATTGTTAGTAGCTTGATTTCAATCATTTCTAGCTTATTTCTGTTGTAATCTCAACTTTTGTTAAACTCTCTTTTAAAATCCAAAATATTCAAAAAAATATTAGAAAATACAAAATAATTAAAATACCAGCTTCAATAAGATGTTTTCAAATGTTTATAAGCTTATGTAAGCATCAGTAGCTTATGGTAAGCTTTTTGTTTGTTCAAAATTGTTTTTACCTCAAAATATTCCAAAGTCAACAAAAGTCAACGGAGGAGGAAAATAAGCTATGGTGAATAAGCTGGATCTGGGGTGTTATTTTTGGCTTATTAAGATAAGCCTGGGTTCATAAGTTCACTGAGTTCATTCCTTTTTAGACTAAATCACTTGTGAGTGTGAAATCTCTTTTCTTGCTTATTATTTGCTTATTAGAAATTAGCTTGTTGTTACTGCTTATTTTAAATTGATTACTGTGTTTTAGATTATAGTTTGCTTAAATGATCATAGTATAGCATAGATTATAGCTTATTTAAGTAGTATCTAGTGTAGAATTGCAAAGTAGCATTGCGAAGGGGTGTTTGGCTTATATTAGTTTAGGCAGGATAAGCTTTAGTAATTGTTCTATTGCATCTGGTCTAGGTTCAGTTGAGTTAAAGGAATGATGATTAAGCTAATTTTGAAGAGATTTGATAAGATTTGATTGGTTTTAATGTTTTTAGTCCACTAGTGCATATTAAGCCCCCATACTGCATCAATAAGCTCAGCACAAGCTGAGCTTATTTGAAGTCCCACTTTGGAATATTTGAGGTGCTGTTAAGTGTTAAAGTCATTATACAAAGGTTGGATTGAATTGGATTAATTTTGTACACTTTTGCGCCATTTTTCTAGACCTGCTGCACCAGGGCACTTTTGTGCAGAATTCAAGTTTTTAGCTGCTGAACTGAAAGGGATTGGGGCTTATTAATCTAAGCTGAGACCCTGATTTCTTGTTTACAAGTAATTCACAAAGTAGGCTTTTAGTGCATCTTCTGGTTTCAGCATTTGTAGCTTATTAAGTGGCTTTAAACTTGTCTGCAAACAAGCTCTTTACACTACTTAATCTATTGCATCTGCTTTTGTTTTTTTGGCACCTGATCTAGTGAGAAAATAAGCTAGCATTTGGTGAGAACTTTTGGGCATTATTGGAAGTTAAGTTGTTTGTCATATGAGCTTTAAGTAGTAGCTGCTGGTTTTCCAAATTAAGCTCTGGTTAGCTTATAATTAAGCTGCAAAACTGCTTGTTTGATCTCTGTTACTATCTCTTCATTGCTACTGATTCAGCTACTTTTCTTCTTAAAGCTTGTGCTTATTTGGTCATTTTCAATTGTTCTGAGCTTATATAAGTCTGTTGCATCATATCTGAGCTTTTTGTTATTTTTGGATATCTATTGCTTATTTTGAGCTTATTTCACAATTGCTTATTGAGCTGTTTTGCTTATTTGAGCTTATTCTGGGTCTGAGCTTATTTTCTCAGATTACTTATTCAATTTTAGATTTACTCAAATTTTTCCAGATTTTTCCAAAGTGTTTTAATATTTTTAAATCATTTAAATAGTTTTAATTAGTTTTTAATTCATAAAAAATTATTAAAAAGTCAAAAAAAATATTTTTCTTTTTCCAAAAAGTTTCTTTTATCAGTTTTAATATAGGAAAATTATTTTCAAAATTTTAGGGCTTAAAATTTAGCATTTCACTTTTATTTACGTTTTATAATTCGTCGCGTAACGTTTTTAAATTCTAATTTTCGTTTTTAGGTTCGTATGCTTAGCTTAGTTGTTTTCTTAGCATAATTAGTTGTTTTTATTTCATATTTCATTGTTCGTAGTGTAAATTCACCAATCAATCACTCTTTTTCACACACATTCACTTCACATATTCGACACCGAAACAAAAACTCGAATTCGACCTTCGTTGGGACACGACCCGGGGAAAACGCATCCGTTGCATTTCCTTCGGAAAAATATATACTATAAAAAGAACGAATCAAAAAATGGCGCCGTTGCCGGGGAAGGCTTGAGAAGAGTTTGAATTTCGTTCGTTTGATCGTGTTTTGAAGACCCTTCCTCGGAAGTTTTCGTTTTCATAAAAATAAAAAAATACAAAAATATAATAATTAAAAAACACTTTTCCTAAAGTGTTTTCACCAATAATAATAAATCCTCGCTCTCGAGAGGGCATTGTAAACCATTCCGAATAAACAACAAAAGAGATCGTGAAATTAAACGTTACTCGGATTATTTCTTTGCTACAACCTATACACGGGGTTTAAGGATGGTCTTGACATTAAATTACAGACCGCAAGAGGCGGGTTTTTAATCACCTTCGAGTGGACCTTTGCTTCTCCGCCACGCTGCGCGTAGTTTTGAAAGAAACGAGTACGGTTGATCATCGATCGCCAAAAAGAAAATAAATCTAATTTTTCATTAAAAATAAAAATCCAAAAATATTTTTATTTTCAAATTTGGTTTTCTTTTTTGATTTTGTGTTTGTTTTTGGTGTATGCACACCCGATCTTCTACTTCTCACCCTCTTCTTTCACCACTATCAAATCCCGAGAGGATTATTCATCATAATCACCGTGTTCATTTCTCAACCATTGAGGAAATGGCCGACGACCCAAACAATCAACACCCGCCGATGGGTGGTGAAAATCACATGCCAGCTCCCGATCTCCAAACGATGGAGGAGTTGTGCCAACCCACAATGCACGGACGTGGTGGCCCGATTGCCCCCGTCAATATCCAAGCCGCCGATTTTGGACTTAAGCATCATATGATTCAACAAGTCCAAAACTCGTGCCAATTCCATGGCTTGCTGGGTGATGATGCGAACAAGCATCTTGACAAATTCATAACCGTCACCCAAAGTATGAAACAAAATGGGGTCTCCGATGACGCCCTCCGTCTATATCTCTTTCCTTATTCCTTGACGCATCATGCCACCGCTTGGTTTGATCGTCTTCCCAAGAACTCCATTCGTAGTTTCGATGAAATGGTTACGAAGTTCTTGGCGAAATATTTCCCACCGTCGATGGTGACGAAATTAAGGAATGAGATTAGCAATTTCCGTCAGCTTCCCGATGAATCATTATTTGAGGCATGGGAACGCTACAAGTTATCGATTGATCGGTGTCCGAACCACAATATGTTATTGGTCACTATTATAGATACCTTCTATAACGGTTTGACATTACGACACCGTGATACGATTAATGCTGCTGCCGGTGGTACGTTTATGAAACGTCGACCCGAAGAGTGCTATGATCTTATTGAAAACATGACCACCCACCATAATTTCTGGGATTCCTCTGCCGAGAGGAATGAGTCAACAAGATCTAGCACTGATTCTTCTACCTCCGAGATAGCCGCCCTTTCTAAACAAATGAATGATATGTCAACGGTTATCTTGAGAATGCATCAGACTATGAATCAAAACAACAACAATCAAGTAAATGTTGTTAATCATAGCTGTGATACATGTGGTGGTCCTCACCAATATTTCGAGTGCCCAGCCGCCGGTGGCTACACTCAGGAGAATGTGTATGCTGCAACGGGAACCTTTAATCATGGAGGTAACGGTTACCAACCCCAAGGTGACCGTAATTTGCTCAGCTACCGTTCTAACAACTTCCTCGGACCACCCGGTTTCCCACCAAATCAAAATCAGCAAGTGCAAAACCGCAATGTTCAAAATAACCAAAATCAAAATCGGGGCAATCAAGGTTATCAAAACCAAGGGAATTATAACCAAGCCCCGAATCAAGGAAATTTTCAAAACCAAGGAAATCAGAATCAGGGAAATTTTCAAAACAACAACCAGGGTTTTAATCAAAACACCCGAGGGGCAAATCTTAACAATAATCAAAATCAAGGATTTTTGCAAAACCAATCGCCCTTGGATGAGATTTTGAAACAGTTACTCCTTCAAAGTCAACAACAACAAAAAATTAACAAAAACCAGGAAGAAACAACTAGGTTTTTGATTAAGGAAATGACTGAGATGAAAAAATCTTTAAATGATCGACCCTCGGGTTCGGGTACTACTTCTCTCCCAAGCAACACGATCGCCAACCCGAGGGGCGATGCTAAGGCGATCACTACAAGGAGCGGTGTTTCATATGATGGACCCACGGCTCCGGCTACCTCTTCTTCTCTACCTCCCAAGGTAGTCGACCGTGAACCCGAGGTAACCAAGGACATGGAACCTCCTACTAACAACGGAGGAACCGAAAACGTCCAACCTCCGGTTGTCCAACCATCTGAACCAAAGGTTGTGCTTGAGCCCGAAAAAGCTCCTGAAGAAATTCCCGTCAAAGAAAATCTTCCGTATCCTTCGAGATTAAGTGATCAAAAGCTCCGTGATAAAGCTTCAACTCAAATGGAGAAATTTTTCCAAATTTTTCAAGAGTTACATTTCGACATAAGCTTCGCGGATGCTTTGCTTTTGATGCCTAAATTCATTTCTACCCTCAAAAGTTTGTTGAGCAATAAGGAAAAATTATCGGAACTAGCAAAAACTCCAGTGAACGAAAACTGCTCCGCGGCAATTCTCAAAAAGCTTCCGGAAAAGCTTGGAGATCCTGGAAAATTTCTCATCCCATGTGAATTTCCGGGAATGGTTGAATGCCACGCCTTGGCAGATCTTGGTGCAAGCATCAACCTAATGCCGTTGTCAGTTTGGAAAAAATTGTCTTTGCCCAATCTCACCCCCACTTGCATGACCCTCGAGCTTGCGGATCGGTCCATAACCCTTCCTAAGGGTGCAGCCGAGGATGTCTTTGTAAAGGTCGGGAAGTTCCATTTTCCAGCAGATTTTGTGGTAGTTGATTTTGACGCCAACCCCCGGGTTCCTCTCATTCTCGGAAGATCATTCTTGAGGACCGGGTGTGCTTTGATCGATATCTATGGTGAAGAAATTACTTTGCGGGTCGATAAGGAAAAAGTTACGTTCAATATTAATCCAAACTCGAAACCTCAAACCGACGAATGCAATGTCGCTACGGTTGATCAAAAGTCCGATCCCGTAATTGATCCTAAAAGAATTGATCCAAACCTTTCAAAATTCACGGTCAAGAGTATGTCAGAAAAACGTGCTGAGCTCAAGGCTATGAAAATCAATCCTGGATCGAGCAAATGATTTGAGTGTTGTGCTGCAAATGCTAAGAGTGTTCTTGACGACGATGATGAAGATGAATCGGAGACTACAACGGAAGTGGTGGAAATTGCTAGCTCTAAGAGCACACCACTTGTCCCACCTCCAGAACAAGTTTATCACATCGAGATTCTTAATTCCGACTCTTCCCATCCTTCTCCTGCGATTGAAGAAAATGTTATCTCTAGGGAAGAGGTCGAGGTGTTCTTTGATAAAACTCCAATTTCTCCGGAAATTGTTGAGACTAACAGTGATCCGGGGGAAGATGATTCATTAAAAATAATTGATGAACCGTTCCTTTCCCTTCCCCCGGAAGAAGTTGAAGAAGTTAATCTTGAAAAGAAGCCGTCAGATCCTTTGGAGCTCGAGCTCGAGGATGCTTGTACCGAATATGAGAGTTTTACGTTTGACACAGCTAGTGGCAATCCCACTTCTGATCTCAATCTTTCTATCCCATCTTTTGAAACCTTCTTCTTTGATATTGATCATTCGGAGGAGACGAGTAGTGGCAGTACCACTTCTCATGCTCATATCTCTCCTCCCGAATATGAATCATTTCATTTTGATATGAATGATCTTTATCTCGACAAGTTCTCCGATGAACTTTCTTTCTTTCTATCTCCTCCGGAATACGATCAATTTTATTTTGATCTTGAGGAAGATATTAGTCTGGGGGGAGGTATACATTCTCATGAAGTTTTCATCCCGACCCTCGCGCCCAAGACTTTTGACAAAACTTCTGATGATGATGAAGAGCTTTTCATGATAATCATCAAAATCTTTATGCTCTTCATCACATATACTGTGGCTTCTCCCATCCTTCACTCCGTCGGGAGTGAGGATACCATCTTTGACCCCGGTATTCCCATTTCTGATTCTTCTTTCTAAAAATACCGCGGGTATCTCATCGGAGTGGAACTTTCGTATACTTCAGTGTTTATCCAAACATCTTGAACGAAAGTCCGATTGAGATTATCTCTTCCACTTGCTCCCCCATGGACAAATAAATTCGGGGTCGAGTCAAGCTCATGTGACTCGGTTACCAAAAACAAGCGCTTCGTGGGAGGCACCCCATGCTTATCCATCTATCTTCTTATCTATCTTCTAATAAAGTGACATGAGGAGGGCCATTTCTTCCATTTCTTGTGTTTCGTGGTTTTCTGTGATATGTCCAGGAATGCCCGATGATGAAGACTCTCGTGCTCGTTGTTTCCTTCACGCTACTCGAGTTTCATCATTCGTTGCTCATCCGACATCCTAAATCTTATCGTTTTACATCTATCTTTTGGCATAATTAATAAACGGCCTTAGGTTTATGTAGGAGAACCCTTACCTTTAAGACATTGAGGACAATGTCTCGTTTTAGTCTGGGGGGGTAATCTTGCGATTTGATTTTTGCCTTGCATTTTTGCCGTTTTCTCATGCAACCCCGTTTTTTTCTCCAAAAATTGAAAAATCCAAAAAAATGAGAAAAATTTAAAAATTTTTGTGCAAAAATATAATAAATTTTGACATTTTTGTTGATTTTCCGCTGGTGAGAGTAGGAATAAAATTCTGACTTGACCGGGCGTGTTGAGCCCTAGCTTGTCTCCTTAACCATTTATAATCTATAAGCTCGTGCTAGTCTTTTACACAAGGAGCTATAAAATGCGAATTCTTTTTAAGAGTTTGCAAGTTCCCGTATCGACTTTATATATGCATGGTTTGATTATAAGGCTAAGCATTCGCGGATCTTATTATTTAAGATTTTAAATTTGCGAAGAACGAGAAATGATAGAGTTGTTTATAAGTTAGATTGCTAAACGTGGAGTAGTTGGTTCTCTTTAGAGCTCATCGAAGTTAATTGTGGCTTTTTGTTCCCATAAGCTTGTTTCACCCAATAATAGTAATCTAGGAATAATTAAAGGTATTTTGGTTTTGGCGATAATTAGTTTTTATTTCTTCCTTAGAGAATTCTTACTTATGAAAGTTGGGTACACATCAAGGTACTGTCAGTGTTACGGTGTAATAGACTATTCCATCTTGTCGGCTCGCAACTGATGTTGGGATTGTTATAAAAGCCGTAGGACTTGGGGTTTGGCAACACAAATAATTAATAAATATGATAATGTATAATAATAATCCAAAGCCATAAAAAGTTTTCTACATCTTGCCGGTTCGCAGCCGATGTTGTAGACTTCTAATAAAGGCAGAGGAAAAATTCCAAGGTCATAATAGACTATCACATCTTGCCGGTTCGCAGCCGATGTTGTGATTGTTATAAAGGGCTAAGGATTAAATACGTTAATGTGCTTAATAATGTTAATAATGTCAAATTTTGACTCCGGGGATATCCTAATAAAAGCTTCTGTCTCTGGACTCGTAGATGAGTTGTTTCGGTCGTATATAAAAGGGATATCCTCAAAATCGTGTTAAATCAGAGACCTTGATGTGGACCTCATTTTTGTATGCAACGGTTTTTGAGGGAAGGGTTTTAAACTACTTAGCGTCTAAACTAGGTATCTTTATCGAACTAAAAATTATCGAAATGAGAATTTGAAGAAGTTCATTTCTCACCAAAAATAAAATAAATAGAGGAAAATATGAATTTGGGAACAAGAAGTAATACACAATTAGCTTTTATGAGTAGTGTCGGCAATCTAACTTGTAAATAACAATGATTTCGTTTTTAAGCTTGGCTTGGGGACTCGTGAAAAATCAGGAACGACGAATTTTATCCGTATGGTCACTTCTTTATGAGTCGTGTTTCCTGCTCAATGACCCTAAAAGTTATCGTTAGATAATGATTGTCAACAAAACCGTCACTTGAATAATAAGAAGAAAAAAAATAGAATAAAAGGAAAAATGGGGAGTTTTTAGAATTTAAGATTTCTTAATCTCTTTTGAAAATTTTGCTACTTCTCAAAGTTAGTAAAAAGAGATTAGAAATTTTTGGATCCAAAAACGTGTTTTCATAACATTGCATGAGGACATTGCAATAGCTTAGTCTGGGGGAATTTTGGTATGTGCTTATTTACATACCTTTTATTGACCAAAACCGGACCCAAATACACCAAAAACTAACCAATTATGCCAAATATATTGTGTTTTTGTGTTTTTACATATGCAGGCACGGATATCGAAGAAAAGGACAAAAATCAAGCAAAGACCGGGAAAACGAGCACGAGATACGGAAAGGATATTTAGAGTCGATGCCGGGAAGCAAAAAGTCAAAGTCAACCCTTGAAGTTTCATCATTTGACAAGAATGACCCTTGATTGTATTTTGGAGAATGTGGCAAAATTAGTCCCTTGGAATTTCAGAAAGTACAACTTTGGTCCTTGTATTTTTGCTAAAACAAAACCTTAAACCCTTACACTTACTATCCGGATTTAATACAACAAGTCCAAATAATCTAAATCCAAACCCAACTCTAAACAACCCAACCCACTTAAACTTTACCCAACCCATCCCATTAATAACCCGAGCCCACTTCTTCTTTTAACTCTACCCACGATCCGAACTACAAACCCGGGGTCAAACCTTATTTAATACAGGTCAAACAATAGTAAAAAAAATAAAAAAGATTACCCGCCCATGTTCTTCCCCTTATCCCCAAAGTTACCCAGATAAACCCTAATTACCCCGTACACTTTTTCACCGAAATTAAGGGTAGATTCGTACAATCAATGGGGTTCTAGAAGATGTCAGTGATGTCAGAAGAGTTGAACACGCACGAATGGCTATGTGGCACTCTTCTATTGGACGAGACACCTCACATTTCTTGATCAAACGGCTCAGATGGATTGGGGAATGATTGGAACATAATCAAGGGTTGATAATGAGCTAAAAGAAACACAAATCCCTCGGATTGCCAGCATGTCAGGAAGGGCTAGAAGGATCTCCTCTCGGCTATAAATAGGACCTTGATCTTCATGTAATGTAGTTAGTTTTTATTAGTAGTGTTACTCTGTCAAATTTACTTTATGTTTTGTAATTTTAAATTTCTATTGTAAACTTTAAGATTTAATTAATGAAATTTTCATCTTAGTTTTACTTTGATTCTGTTTCAATTACTTTGTTTATCTGAAGTTAGCTTATTAAAATTGTTAGTAGCTTGATTTCAATCATTTCTAGCTTATTTCTGTTTTAATCTCAACTTTTGTTAAACTCTCTTTTAAAATCCAAAAATATTCAAAAAAATATTAGAAAATACAAAATAATTAAAATACCAGCTTCAATAAGCTGTTTTCAAATGTTTATAAGCTTATGTAAGAATCAGTAGCTTATGGTAAGCTTTTTGTTTGTTCAAAATTGTTTTTACCTCAAAATATTCCAAAGTCAACAAAAGTCAACGGAGGAGGAAAATAAGCTGTGGTGAATAAGCTAGATCTGGGGTGTTATTTTTGGCTTATTAAGATAAGCCTGGGTTCATAAGTTCACTGAGTTCATTCCTTTTTAGACTAAATCACTTGTGAGTGTGAAATCTCTTTTCTAGCTTATTATTTGCTTATTAGAAATTAGCTTGTTGTTACTGCTTATTTTAAATTGATTACTGTGTTTTAGATTATAGTTTGCTTAAATGATCATAGTATAGCATAGATTATAGCTTATTTAAGTAGTATCTAGTGTAGAATTGCAAAGTAGCATTGTGAAGGGGTGTTTGGCTTATATTAGTTTAGGCAGGATAAGCTTTAGTAATTGTTCTATTGCATCTGGTCTAGGTTCAGTTGAGTTAAAGGAATGATGATTAAGCTAATTTTGAAGAGATTTGATAAGATTTGATTGGTTTTAATGTTTTTAGTCCACTAGTGCATATTAAGCCCCCATACTGCATCAATAAGCTCAGCACAAGCTGAGCTTATTTGAAGTCCCACTTTGGAATATTTGAGGTGCTGTTAAGTGTTAAAGTCATTATACAAAGGTTGGATTGAATTGGAGTAATTTTGTACACTTTTGCGCCATTTTTCTAGACCTACTACACCAGGGCACTTTTGTGCAGAATTCAAGTTTTTAGCTGCTGAACTGAAAGGGATTGGGGCTTATTAATCTAAGCTGAGACCCTGATTTCTTGTTTACAAGTAATTCACAAAGTAGGCTTTTAGTGCATCTTCTGGTTTCAGCATTTGTAGCTTATTAAGTGGCTTTAAACTTGTCTGCAAACAAGCTCTCTACACTACTTAATTTGTTGCATCTGCTTTTGTTTTTTTTTGGCACCTGATCTAGTGAGCAAATAAGCTAGCATTTGGTGAGAACTTTTGGGCATTATTGGAAGTTAAGTTGTTTGTCATATGAGCTTTAAGTAGTAGCTGCTGGTTTTCCAAATTAAGCTCTGGTTAGCTTATAATTAAGCTGCAAAACTGCTTGTTTGATCTCTGTTACTATCTCTTCATTGCTACTGATTCAGCTACTTTTCTTCTTAAAGCTTGTGCTTATTTGGTCATTTTCAATTGTTCTGAGCTTATATAAGTCTGTTGCATCATATCTGAGCTTTTTGTTATTTTTGGATATCTATTGCTTATTTTGAGCTTATTTCACAATTGCTTATTGAGCTGTTTTGCTTATTTGAGCTTATTCTGGGTCTGAGCTTATTTTTCTCAGATTACTTATTCAATTTTAGATTTACTCAAATTTTTCCAGATTTTTCCAAAGTGTTTTAATATTTTTAAATCATTTAAATAGTTTTAATTAGTTTTTAATTCATAAAAAATTATTAAAAAGTCAAAAAAAATAATTTTCTTTTTCCAAAAAGTTTCTTTTATCAGTTTTAATATAGGAAAATTATTTTCAAAATTTTAGGGCTTAAAATTTAGCATTTCACTTTTATTTACGTTTTATAATTCGTCGCGTAACGTTTTTAAATTCTAATTTTCGTTTTTAGGTTCGTATGCTTAGCTTAGTTGTTTTCTTAGCATAATTAGTTGTTTTTATTTCATATTTCATTGTTCGTAGTGTAAATTCACCAATCAATCACTCTTTTTCACACACATTCACTTCACATATTCTACACCGAAACAAAAACTCGAATTCGACCTTCGTTGGGACACGACCCGGGGAAAACGCATCCGTTGCATTTCCTTCTGAAAAATATATACTATAAAAAGAACGAATCACACACCACTCATTCCAAACCCTCATAACCTCAGCAACTGCTGTCATAACTTAACCTCACACCCAACACTTAATTACACCCCTTCAAGATCATATTCAAGACATTGAATTTCAAGATCCTCAATCATATTCACCCTTTTTCAACAAAAATTGTAAGTCATCTTACTCCAATTTTTTTTAATTTTGGGTCTAGGGTTTATGCATTGATGAAAATTGAATTGGGGTTTTTCAATTTTCTCTAGGAAATTTTCAATTAGAAGTCATCAACACCAAAACATTTCAAAATCTTTGGTACCAAAACATTGAGGTTACCAAAACACCCCAATTCCATCGTTTTCAAAATCTCACGAAACTAGGACCATGAAATTGTTCTTCATGCATTGTTGATGCAAACTAAAAACACTTTCCCATGCATACAAGATCTCACAAATCATGATCGAACTACATAATCAATATGTATTCTTCGACTTATTTGCTTGAGCAAAAGTAAAATTAGGAGTGTTTGGGTAATCTCATTATTTTCTTTTGAGTCGAGATTGCCGCACCTCCACATAGTTTGCATATAGGCACACACTAGGCATGTGTATATAATGCAACTATTCTTCATACTAATTTTTCCTAAAAACATTTTTATAGGAAACAAAAATGTCTCATGAATATGATTTTGATCATCTCCTAACCGACACCTACACACCCCAAATATCACAAGAACCCACAACTCCCGGTAACCACATTCGTGCCTATGTTAATCTTGAAACCCGTCGGTTTCATGAAGGCCGTGTCGTTGATCCGTCCCTAATTTATCATCGGGACATCAACACTTCCTTTAGAGCTATAGGATTCGATTGTCTACTCCACATTAACGAGCACATTTTTCCTCGTTTTGTGTTGGAGTTCTTTCGACAAGTTGAACTCGTACGTAATGAGGATCAATCCTTGTCACTTTGGTTTTGGGTTTAAAACTTCAAATTCATCCTAACTCTTGAGCAATTTGCTCAGATCCTTCGAATACCCAATCATGGGCAATGTGCCTATACTGAAGATTGGTGTCTTGAGTCTCTCTTTCACTATCGTGAGGAGAATAGTCCGTACTGTTCGTACATACCCTCTCCAATCGAACTAACTAAACTCATCCGTACTTATAAGTACCCCTCTTACCCTAATCCAATGAAAATTCGTTTGGAAGAGGTTCGTCATGAACTACTTTCTTGGGCAGTCATCCTGCGAGAAAATGTTCTAAGTCTCACAGGAAATCGTGAGCAACTCCCGACGTGTTGTGCTCATATGATTTACTGTCTCCTAACCCAACAACCATACAACCTCGCTTACTTCTTCGCTAAGCGAATTGTCCATCTCAAGGGTAACAAGAATAAATTGATACCCTATGGGATGTTTCTAACCCGCCTCTATCACCATTTCATGAACCTACACCCTTACCTTAACGGTCCTCAATACTCCCTTGTCAAACCCATCATGCAACCCATTAACGAGTCACATGTCTCATCAATCCTCATTTCCGAATCCTCCACCCATTATGCACCCTTTGATGATCCAAATCATGAAAATGAGACTCATGCTCAAGACAAGAGTATGCCAGGAATGGGGGAATGCTCAAGTCATAAGTGTTGAAGAAATCTATGCTTCTTATTAGGATTTATCTATGAATGAATGCTAATTGATTTATTGCATGCTTAACTATCTCCTTGCCTAATCAATCTATGTGATATTTGGATGATAGCTTATTTTGTCCCTTCTTATTGCATTCTTATCATTATCTTAGGAAACTACATGATAGCCTTTATGTGCTAGTTGTAGCTTAAATGGGACACTTTAGGAAAACAAGTACCTAGTGAGTTGAGGCACTATCATTTCCAGGAATTAGTTCCCCTAGAAAATAGAACTAACCTGCACAGAAATCTTCTTGCAAACAGTGGCACGGTACCATTAAATATGGACGGTACCGTTAAATTTAACGGTACCGTGGGTCATTTAAAAGAACCGTACCCCTGTTTGATGGATTTTTTTACTGTTCCTACCAAAAACCCTACACCCCTAACCTCAAACCTGCAAATCTTTGCAAACCTAACACACCCTAGGATTCCCTTCCTACACCATAGGATCAACTTTAATTCAAATTTCCCCAACTTGCCTATTTAAGGCCTCACCCTTGCAAGCTTATCTTGCACTTCACCTTCAACCTCCCATCACACAAACACCATGTCCTCCACACATGGTTCAACCTCTCAAATCTCCAAGAAACCTAGGATAACCGTGAAACCACCCTCAAAACCACTCTTTGTGGATCTCACAAAAGATGATGAAGCTATGACACCACCTTCCCAAGCCACTCCATACTCACCATCACCACCTTATGCACCCTCTAAAACATCATCTACCTACACAACATCTTCATCATCCTTCTACACTACATCATCAATGGAGTACACACCATCCCCCTTAACTCCATTGGACAATGCCATGCCAATTTCACCTCCAAAAAACCTACCACAATCACCATCTCCTATCATGGCACAACCCAATCAACCACATCCCTTTGATTTACATAGTGCTAATTGCCTATGTTGTCTCCATAACCGCAACCTCATCTACTTCTTAAGAGACGAGATTCATTTCATGTTCTACTTTATAGAACATCTCTTGACACCACCACCACCCCAAATGGGGCCCCAATCTCCACCACCTCCCAACCCACAATAGGTCTTTAGGAGCCCTCTTGGAAATGAAACATGCCTCTAGTCATTAGGGATTTATGCTTATCATTATCTCTTTTATGTTTCCATGAAGTCATATCCATGTATGACATTTATTTTCTTTTAATGAATGAATGGGTTTTTATGAGGGTTGTTCATTATCATTTTTAGCTATTAGCTATTTTTTTTCTTTCTTGTGTGGTTGGATATTTGTCATAATGTGCTACTTGTTACATATTATATATGTATCTTCTAACTTTGTTTTGTAGCAAGAACCATTGCTCGATTCCTTTGTGTTCTCCAAATGAGGGGGAGTACACATCAAGGGGGAGCCTTTGTCACCTTTTTGATTAGACAAAAAGGGGGAGAAATGGGAGTAAACTCATTAAAAACTTGTTAACACTAATTTTAACCTAACATGAGTTTATATTTTGTCATCATCAAAAAGGGGGAGATTGTTGATGCAAATAATGTTCTTAAACGTTATTTATATCTTTCGATTACTTCACGTTTTGAGGATGACAAAATGTGAAATCACGATACGTTAAAATTAACGTAAACAAGTCTTTAATCGGAAGATCCCGTTTCTACGCAAATCACTCTTGAACAAAGTTACAACTTGAACTAGTGATCAAAGAAGTGAATTTATGTTTTGAAAATTCACATTTTAAATGGGACAAAACATTTTTTCAAAAATACACATGACAAATTATTTTTGAAATATTAAGAAATGTTTTAATGGAAAAATAAGTTTGAAAATCACAACAGCTATTTTTCCCCCCAAAATCAGCTCCAACCTTCCCCAAATAAGTTTTCACCAGAAAAGACAAAATTTGGAGCGTCCTAGTCTACGACGGCTCCACGGTACCGTTAAATTTAACGGAGCCGTCCGTACAAAATTTTCTGTAACGTTCAGATTTTCTTTGCCTATAAATACCCACCCCTTTCACAGTTTTTAGGCATCCTTTCACACACAAAACTTTCTGAGTTGAATACTCTCTTCACACTTTCTTTCTTAGATCATTTAGGTTAGTTTTTCTTTTGTTCAAGAGTGATCCAATCATCCTTCAAGTGATCCTCTTCATTCCTCTTCACTTGCAAGAGAAGAACACAAGTATCCAAGTTGATACAAGGTGTTATCATTCCTCTTCATTATCAAGAGAAGAACTCAAGGTATTCAAGAAGATACAAGAGTTGTAGTTGTTAGGTTTTGTAACACTTGTTACATCCTTGTTGTATCTTAGCATACATCAAGATTACATCCTTGTTATCATTCCTCTTCATTATCAAGAGAAGAACACAAGTGTCCAAGTTGATACAAGGTGTTATCATTCCTCTTCATTAGCAAGAGAAGAACTCAAGGTATTCAAGAAGATACAAGAGTTGTAGTTGTTAGGTTTTAGTAACACTTGTTACATCCTTGTTGTATCTTAGCATACATCAATATTATCTTTCTTTAGTGAGAGTGTGAGTGAAGATCATTGTGATCTTAAGAGATAGTGAAGATCTCTTGAAGCCATTGGGCTTATGTGTGAGTAGTCAAAGGATCTAGAGTAGTTAGATTGAGTAGAGTGAAGTGAGAGTTGATCTTAGTGATCGTGTTGAGATCGTGGTGATCTCTTGAAGCCATTGGGCTTGTGTGTTTGGTCACGTGGACCTTGGTAGATTAGTGCTAGCTAAGATTAGCACTCGACATTTAGCTTAGTGTCGGTAATAGGATAAGCGACGTGTACGGTTTTCTCCGCCTGAAGGGAGGTTGTTGACATAGGGCTTGAAACTCTCGAGTGTGGTACTCGGGGAGTGGAGTAGGACGAAGAAGAGCTTCGTAGCCGAACTACTATAAATCCCTTGTCTCGGTTTGATCTTTCCAACTCTACTCTTTACTTTCATTAGTTTATATTAGTTAGTTTAGTGTGTAGTTCATATTGGTGTTGATTGATTACACATAAAGTTTGAATCAAAGTTTTCGATAGCCAACTTTTAAAATAAGATTTTTAAAAGAATTTTAAACCGGTAATCTATTCAACCCCCCCTTCTAGTTTCCCACATGTTTTTATGTTTGTGATCGACCCAAAAAGGAAAAGCAAGAAAAACCTTTTCCTGTTTTGATGTTTGTGATCGACCCAACTAGAACAAACCTTGAAACCCTTTTGAGTTTTATTTGTTGATCGTGTGGAATAAGCTGGAAACAAGAATTGGTTTTTAGGTTATATGAATTGTGTGTTATGAAGATGTGAGATTCGGTTTTTAAGGGATTTCAATAAATACGGAATATAGGGGAAAAAAGGCTGCCGAATATTAGGGAATTAGGGGAAAACTAGGCCTTTCAAATTTTCAAATTTTGATTGTATCTCCTAAGGTGTGAAGTTGTGTACAAGATTTTAAATCCAAACGGACCCATATGGACTAGTTAATCGTGTGATATAATTAAAGTATAAGTTTGTCAATTACATATATGTAACTTAGGTTTAGACATTTTCATACTTGTAGTTTAACTTATATAATATGGTATATAGTTAGTCAAATGCTCAAAATTTTAGGTAATTTTCGTAGTCTTATGTTCAAATGTCATTTCAGATTTCAGGTTATTATAATTCTTCCCCTCTAAAAAGAAAAATTTCGTCCTCGAAAATTGAAATCGCAAAAGTTAGACGGAGACGTATCAATCACGAAAAGAAATGACAATAACTAGACTCACGCTTGGAGAGGTCCTTCCAAAAGCATCTTCACAAACGGAATAGTTTTATTTCTTATGACTCGATCCTGAAAAATTAGGATAGCCCCAGGCTCTCCACAGAACACAAATCATAACAAATCTGATCCAACGAATACGAACAAGTAAATAGCAGATGACAGTTGTAATCTCGCAAAGAGATACATGAAACACATATATACACGAGGCAATTACGGAGGTAGTGCTAAATGATAAGCCTCATCAACTCTATCGAGATTCTGAATGAACTAAGGAACTGGCTAATAATCAGAGAAGCACAAATCAATTTATCAAACGTCTCAAGAGTTTCATATAGGGGTGGGTAACATATTCGTACCGACGATCAACTAAACACATATCGAAATATCAAAACGTATCAGAAGGCATAACGGAATAGGTAGAATACTCGTACGGATAGGAACGAATCTAAGGTCTAACATATCGCGAACTAAATCTTCCTCATACGCCAAACGTCTAACTATTCTGTGTGGAAACGTCATACGGAACATACAACTACCCAGTCTAAATTTTCAAAATTTCTCTCCTAAAATGATAGCTAATCCATTAGTTACGATAATCAACTTCGGACCTTCAATAAACAGTTCCCCTACCTGATGTAACTAAAAGGTGTTCTTAATCTCTGATCATACAAACACCGCAAGGAACACTCTTGTCACTTGCATGCCATCTATCTTAGTGAGCAAACACAACCAAAACTAACACTTTTCGATTTTTCCCCGCTCAACACATCTTCCAAGCTCGAATTGTTGTTCTGCTTAGCCATCAGTCTGAAGGTGCAAAGCATTACTAACTCGAGTCTGATCCCTCAAGCCTTCAGTAGCTCTTCCTATGAATGTGAAGTAGAAACGCGAATCTCTGACACAATCACCGCAGGTGCGCCACGTAGCTTGAATAATCTTCTGCCAAAAAAAATCTCTGCCGACCTTCAAGTGAGCTGACCTAGTCAAACCATCCACTATGACTCAATTCGTGTTGTCCTTTCTAAACATGCGCGGAAATCCCGTTACAAAGTCCATGAAGATTTAATCCCACTCCCATAAGAACATCCAAATCTAAGGAAAACTACTTGCACGTTGATGCTGACTCTTAACCTGTTGACACTCTAAACACTTCGCCACCAAGGCAGTCACAATCGTCTTCTTACCATTCCATCAAAATTCTGCTTCAAGTCTCTATGCATAATAGTACCAATAAGATGGATAGAGTAAATAGAACTGTGTGCTTCAATCAAAACTGCTTCCTTCAAGTCTTCTAACATACGTCATCTTCCACCGTCTTGCTCTTGAGCTCTATCACATTTGTCACAATTCACTCCCCATCATGCGTCGGATAGTTCACCTCCTACGATTCTAGTTGTATTGATGCATAACCAACAATCTTCCCGTGTTGCATAAGGACAATCTCTTTTCAGATTCTCAAAATTCTCCTCTCATTCTTCATCCCAACCAAAATTTACTCTTCGAGAATATAACATATAGCTTCTTCTGACGTAGAATTTCAACACAAAATACGAAGATGACCCTCGTGTTTCTCTTTCGTCTCTGAATATACCAATATGTCATACTATGACAAATTGCCCAAGTCTTTATGAAAGACACGATTCAACAAGTCCATAGGAACAATCGGAGCAGTAGCCAATACAATTAGCATCACAACACTCATATAGATCATAACGGATACTGATAGCAATTCTAGTAACATCTCGCTCCTTTAAACGTAACTGAAAATAATCGGATTCAAACTCAATCACTGAGAAAACTTCACACCCTGAAGTTGATTAAACAAATCTTGATTCAAAGTAAAGGATGCTGGTTCAAACTGTACTATGATTCAACTTCCGAGATCAATACATAACCTTATACTATCATCATTCTTCTTTACGAATAAAACTGGAGTACACCACGGATACACACTCTGAAGGATAAAACCACTTCTAAAATCTGGTCCTTCATTTCTTTCCATTCACTTGATGTCGTTCAATACGGAGTTTCAAAACTAGGCAAAACGTTGCTCTTATACAGATAGGGTTTCTGAATCAACAACTTACTGATCTCAGGCACTGCTCAAGACATCCTATGATTCCAATAAGTTCAAGTTATATGATGTAACTATTATCATGTTGGCCAGGCGTCATAATACTTGCATCATATACACATGCCTTTATTGCAATCACATTCTACCTCAAGTCGTGACTAAGCAAATTCTCATAACCAGATCAAAACAACTTTACATTCAGATGGTAATCTTGGTAGTTCCTTAAGGAATACATCGCGAACATTTCAAACAACCGAATAACTCTCGAGGCGATTTTCATCAAACAAAATATCTTCACAACCGCGAGGGATTAACGTATGAGTTTTCAAAGCAAAGATGATCATTATTGTTTACCAGGTTGGGAACCATGGTACAGAATTTTGAGTTTCTCAAATCACCAAAGGTGACAAATCTAATATGACTGTTGTTAGCATCTCGATGCTCAGTCAACAAATCCATATCCAGAATAATACCAAATCAAACTTTCCTAAAGGAAACAGATTAGTAGAACGAAACTTATCTTCAAATATCATCAAAATGTACTGAACAATTCTGATGCTCGTAACGGATAATCACAAGATTTCACATAGGAATAGAAATGAGTATAGTAGATTCTAATGCAGAGGGAACCTTAATATGCTTAGCAAAAGCAAGGGAAACCACAGAATGTGTCGAACACATCGGATTCATACATATACAAATTCTCTTGATGAACGAAAAGGCTTCTAACCGATTATCAAACGAATCAAATATCGAAGTTCGACAGAATGTGATAACCTCAGAAAGTAAAACCAGTAGGGCATTACAACAAATTCTCAAAGAATTTTAAACTTATTTGATCACTGAACTTTTATTGTGTATCTTGTTAAATTTTCTAAATCTCCGAAACGAATAATCTTATAAAGGCTTAACTAAAACCAGAGGCATAAATTAGAGTGATGCGGAAGAAAGATAGCTAACTAATGCCTTATCATATAATCTACCCAATCCTCACCGGTCATAACTGAAGTTCCTACAGAGAGAAACCTAAAGCAAATCTTTCAAAGGTCATTTCATAAGCTCCTATAGTGCAAACCTAAGGGTCCAAATCTTCACAGGCCATAACTTATGTACTACAAGTCGCAACCTGGGCTCTGATACCATAATTGTAACACCCCAACCCGACAAAGGTTAAAATGCCACATTATGGTGTCAATCAGAACATACCAACGCAAGCGAAAGACATATAAACAAAATGGTTACAATGGTTCAAAATGAAACTAAATCCATAATAAATCTACATCATACTGACTATCAAACTAGAATACAAATCTGAATCCAATCTAAATGGTAGATAACTCCAAAGACTAATCCAAATGCAAATGGGATTTATCGCCAGGGTGGTCCACTAAAAGCTCCTATGCACTCTTCACTCAAACCCAGCTTCCAACCTAAAACCTGCCGCAGAAAAAGAAATGCGGTTGAGCTTAAAAAGCCCAGTGAACAGATATATATATATATACAAAGCAGATGGGTAATAAGCATAGGTAAACGAAGACGAATCATACGAATCAAAGGCATAGATATCATAAGTCAAATGAAATGGGGAATCAAGATAATACAAATAAGATAATCATAATGAATCAAAGAGTCAAATAAGAACGGCAACGAACGCATCTAAACGAGACACTCGAATAGACCAAAGAATCACATAGGATAGCCACAAGCCTGTCTAAACGAGACACTCGAATAGACCACATCACATATACATATCATATCAAATCATAAGTATACGGAGAGGGGAGGCCTCTAAGTACCAAATAGTGAGTGGGGTGTAGGGCACACACAAGCCAGTCACCAAATCATAACATAATCATATCAAATCGTATCAAGTCACATATACTTAGGATGCATCCATACACCCCCCATAAAACAAATCATATATGTACCATGTACTGGACAAGTATACACATATATCAAAATGGCCAAGAGATCTCATATCATATCATATCAAATGGGGATGTTGTGGATCAATCACACCTCCACAGAAAGTGTCATGCCATTGGTGCCTCAATGACATGGCCATGGTACCTCCATGGCTAGTTAGCTCGGGCAACTAAACAGATCAAATCATATCAAGTCATAGGATCATATCAAAGGAATCATAGCAATGGCTCATATCAACTGAATCATAGCAAAGTATCATATCAAAGGGATCATAGCAAAGGATCATATCAATGGGATCATAGCAAAGGCTCATATCATATCAAAGCAAATGAATCAAAGTCAAGGATCAAGAGTCATGAGAAAAGACACCGTTACTGAGAAAGGGTAGAATATATGTACCTCAAACAGCAAATGCAAATCACACCAGAAAATATAAGGATCAGAAGTTACTCCTTCTTCAGCGAATCTACATGAATTAATGATCGCGTAATATTTATAAGCTCATTTTATAAGTTTAGTACTAATAGTTATCCAAATTACACCATTAGGGTTTATTTCTATTTTTAGAAACTTTCCATTTTTAGTAACCATCCTTGTTTAGTAACTTTCCATATCTAGTAAGTTTCTCGAATTAGTAACTTTCCGAATTAAGTAAGTTTCCCGAATTAGTAATTTTGATACTTTAGGGTTACAAATGACAGTTAAATAGACTTGAAGGTTTAATATAACCAATATCATAGTTTAGGGTTTACAAATTAGGTTTAGTCAGATTACAACAAGTACTGAACTCAAAATCGTACACGGACCCGTACTCGAACTAAATATTATTGAGACTCAAAACATACACTCATATTAAAGTACACAAAATCGAATACGAATAGCAAACCAAAATCTTTTTAATCCCGATTATAACTTATATAAATATGTTTATAGCTCGACAAAATTGAATATGCAAGACCTCAAATATACTAGGTTCCAGGTTTAATGATTCGTTAATATTGTTAACAATTGTTTGTATAAGAACAAAATTAGTTAAACATGGGCTTATATGTGACTCGATCATAGGTTTTATAAGTGACTCCATTTCTAAACATATCGGCAACACAACCACATGACACCTCACGAGACACGATCCATTTACCAACTAGCATGCATGTGAGACCAAGCACATGAAATCACAGCCCAATCTTTTAACTTCTATTTAGACACACACATGAATTCTCACAGTTTTGACACAACACACACGTATGCACCACAATATTCATATCTATAAAAGTTTACAACATGCAGGTTCTATACTTTACTCAGTTTATATGCTATACGTGTGACTTATTCGACCCACCACATACACACATGTAAACCTACCTGCCGACATCAACTAAACCCAACGCCCCTTATATTTTACTTCTTTTATGCAAGTCTGTAACATGCTAACATCATATGTCTCACACACAAACTCCCGCATGCACGTACCAGATTAAATCACAAGACACCGCCTGAATATAATCACATAAAATCACATACAAACCCACCCTTATTATCACAGCCCTGACACAATAACAGCCCAGTTTAGCGAGACAAAACACCACAATAAATCTCACATAAAATAATAGTGTTCTTATAATAAAAATAGCCTAGGGTTTTCGAGTTCATACGCTTCATTAAAGGGTCATATTAACAGGTTCTTAGGGCCTTATGTTATATAATATATATATCGATACTAGCTGTTAACAATGACAGGAAATGACTCACACACACACGACATACAGCAGTCCATACGTGACGAATTCAGATCATATAAGCGTGTAACACAAGCAGATACGAGGGTTTCAACACAGAACCAAGACCAACCCATAAGTTATACCATTTTCATCATTTCATGAGACCCAAAACTCATATGCCATTCGTATATTTATATGTGTTCATTTGCAGATTAAATGAAGCATTCACATTCATATTGACATGTTTTCATTTCTGATCTTGTGTACCATATGTGTGTGTCGAATGGAGAAAAACAAAGTGATAGAGATACCTTGGAACACCTTGGAACTATTCTTGAATGATGTTGATCGATGGTACAGGGACTAAAGTAAACAGAAACCTTTTGGTTTCTTTATAATCGACCAAACAAAGAAGTAAAAGCAACTAATCCTTTTACTGTTTGATGATAGTGATCGACTAAAAAAACAAAAGCAACAAAGAACCTTTTTCTGTTTTTATGTTTGTTATCGCCCCAAAAAGGAAAAGCAACAAAAACCTTATCCTGTTTTGATGTTTGTGATCGACCCAACTAGAACAAACCTTGAAACCCTTTTGAGTTTTATTTGTTGATCGTGTGGAATAAGCTGGAAACAAGAATTGGTTTTTAGGTTATACGAATTGTGTGTTATGAAGATGTGAGATTCGGTTTTTAAGGGATTTCAATAAATACGGAATATAGGGGGAAAAAGGCTGCCGAATATTAGGGAATTAGGGGAAAACTAGGCCTTTCAAATTTTCAAATTTTGAGTGTATCTTCTAAGGTGTGAAGTTGTGTACAAGATTTTAAATTCAAGCGGGCCCATATGGACTAGTTAATCATGTGATATAATTAAAGTATATGTGTGTCAATTACATATATGTAACTTAGGTTTAGACTTTTTCATACTTGTAGTTTAACTTATATAATATGGTATATAGTTAGTCAAATGCTCAAAATTTTAGGTAATATTCGTAGTCCCATGTTCAAATGTCGTTTCAGATTTCAGGTTATTATAAATTTATTAGGTATAAATTCTTTCCTCATGCCAAAAAGTCTCACTAATACAGCAAGACTTATTCGTCAAAAATCAAAATGGGACAAAAATTCATCCCAGCAGATCACGGCACCACTAAAGTGGCACGGCACCATTAAATTTAATGGTACCGTGGTACCGTGTATCTGATATAATCCGTATTTCAGTCCTCTTTTCCCACATTATTCATTTTTAAACTTTCCCAACTTCTGCCATTACTGTCAAAACCCAACCTCACAACCCAAAATTCAATTACACCCTTTCAAGATCTAATTCAAGGCATTAATTCTCAAGATTATCAACTACTCTCACTTTTTCAACATGAATTGTAAGTCATTTTACTCTACTCTTCCTTAATATTGAGTCTAGGGTTTGTTCATACATGAAAATTGAATTGGGGTTTTTCAATTTTGATTGAGTCTCTATGATATTAGGACTAGGATTAGACAATGTATAACCTTCATGATTCACTTAACATAGGATTTGCATAAACCCACTTAAATCACATATTTTGGTTCAAACCTTGTTTTTATTAGATTAAGTTGGTTTAAGAGGAATCATGTCTAGGATACTTGTAATTAGGATTAGGAGTCATTAACACTCAAATTCTTCAAAACTATTGGCGCCAAAACATTGAAGTCGCCAAACACCCCAATTCCATTATTTTCGAAAAATTTCACGAAACTAGGATAATGAAACATTTTTCGTGCATTGTTGATACAAACTAAAAACGTTTTCTCATGCATACATGATCTCACAAATATTGATCAAATTACGTAACTAATATGAATTTATCGAAATATTCGTTTGAGCAAAAGTGAAGTTAGGAGCGTTTGGGCAATCTCATTATTTTTAGTTCTAGAGTCGAGATTATCGCACCTCCATATAGTTTGTATATAGGCACACACTAGGCACGTGTTTTTAAAACAAATATTCTCAATTTTAATCTTTAAAAAAAAATTCATATGTAACAAGAGGTATCACATGTTTGATTACGATTATGAATTGACAGTTGATTACATTCCCAAACCATCACTTGAACCAAACACTCCATCTTGTCACATACAAAGTTTTCGTAATCTTGAGTCTCGTCTCTTTCATGAAGGACGAATTGTCAAGTCCTCTTTTCTCAACCATGATCACATCAAAACCATGTTTCAAGAAATCGGATTCGATTGCTTGTTTCGTATTGATGACCTAATCTGTCCTCGATTTGTCCTTGAGTTCTATAGACAAGTTAAGCTCGTACATAACGAGGATCAAACTTTGTCTCTTCAATTCTCGATAAAAAACCAAGAAATCTCACTTACTCTTGACCAATTTGCTCATATTCTTGAACTTTCGAACCATGGACAATGTTCCTACACGGAAGGATGGTCTCTCAAAACCCTCACTAGTCACCAATATGAGTCTGGTCCATACAATACCCTCATTCCCACTCCATGTGAGATTAAAGAACACATTCATCTTCCTCAAAAAGTTCATGATTTTCTTAAAGAAAATGATCAAGTTGAGTTCCGTGAGTCTCATGTCTATGACTTAGATCCACTAAGAGTCTATGTTGATGAAATTCATCCAAATCTACGTAGATGGATAGAAGTCATTCGTGAAAATGTCTTTTGTCTTCCTCACAACCGTGAGCACCTCCCGGCATGTTGTGCTCATATGTTGTATTGTCTAGTCACCGAACAACCCTACAATCTTGCCTACTTTGTGGCAAAGAGAATTGTCAATGTCAAGGGTCGACTAAATAAGGCGATACCCTATGGCATGTTGTTGACTCGTTTATACCATTTTGTCATGAACTCGTTCCCTCACCTCCAAAACAATCGATATCTCCTTGTCAATCCCACCATGGATCCTCTAACTCAAAACACCTACACCTCTCTCTATTGGGAATGTACATCATCTCAAGGGAACCATGATGATAGTTCGGTATCGTGCTATGATGTCTCGTCGAGTGATGATGAATGAGGGTGTGCTCAAGCCAATGGAACTATTCTCATCGTATTAGAATAAGATCTTCCATCTCATATTAGGATTTATCTTTGGTCGATTATATTAGGACATAATACTCTTATCTATCTTGCATGCTTGACTATTGTTCCATCACCTTACATGATTTCAAATTATGTGATTCTTGGATGATAGCTTATTTTGTCCTTTTTGATTGCATGCTTATAGCTTATCTTAGATAGTTGCATGATAATCTTTAATTGTTAGGAGTAGCTTAATATGGGATATATTTGGCAAATAAATCTTTAGTGGTTTGAGGCACTAACATTTCCTGCAAATATTCCCCTAGAAAACTTCCCTTTAGCTGCCCAAAACTAGGCAGCACAGGAAAATTCGTGACTTCCAGGTCATGGAACCGTTAAATAGGCCACGGTACCGTTAAATTTAACGGTACCGTGTGGTATTTAGTGTTACCGTGCCCTTGTTTGACGAATTTTCACTGTTTCCTCTAGATCCCTGCATCCCTAACCTCAAACCTACAATATTTTGCAAACTCTCATACACCTTAAGATTCCCTCACTACACTATAGGACACTACCACCAACTTTAATTCAAATCCCACAACTCTTGCCTATACAAGGCCTCACCATTGCATCTTATCTTGCATCTCATCTTCAACCTCACATTACTCATTCACCATGTCTTCCACACAAGGATCAACAACCCACATCTCCAAGAAACCTAGGATCACCGTAAGACCACCATCCAAACCTCTCTTTGTTGATCTCACCAAAGATGATGAAGTCACAACACCACCTTCCCAAGCCACTCCTAACTCACCATCTCCACCTAATGCTCCTTCCAAAACATCATCTACTAGAATAACATCTTCATCATCTCTCTCTTTGAACACCATGCCATCATCCATGGACTATACACTCTCACCTATCACCCATTTGGATTATGCCATGCCAACCCCATCACCTACATACTCACCACCACCTCCTTCTCCTATCATGGGACAACCCATCCAACCTCATCCGGTTGATATCCATAGTGCTAATTGCCTATGTTGCCTTCATAACCACAATCTTATCTTCTCTTTGAGAGATGAGATACACTTCATGTTCTCCTATGTTGAACATCTCTTGACACCACCACCACCTCCAATCATGTCACCCTCTCCACCTCCCACTAGCCCATTTAACTAAACATATTCATGTTTAGTTTCCAACAATAAACATCTAGGATCTCTTTTGGAAATGAAGCTTATCTTAGGGCCTCTTGTCACTAAAGATTTATATGTGCTTCTTTTAGTTTGTTTTTATGATTATGTTGTAGTCATACTTCATGTATGACATTTCTTTCTATGAATTAATGGGCTTATTATGTGGTTGTCTTATCTTTTATGGTTTTTGGATTTTTAGCCCTTTTCTTAGTTTATGGTTGGATATTTGTTTTGGTTGCTACATGTTAGATATTGTATATGTGTCATCTAACTTTGTTTTGTAGCAAGAACCATTGCTCGATTCCTTGGTGTCCTCCAAATGAGGGGGAGTATACATCAAGGGGAAGCCTTAGCAACCTTTTTGCTTCGACAAAAAGGGGGAGAAATGGGATATAAACTCATGCTAAAAACTTGTTAAAATTAATCTTTAACTTAAAATGAGTTTATGTTTTGTCATCATAAAAAATGGGGAGATTGTTGATGCAAATAATATTCTAAAAACGTTATTTATATCTTTCGATAACTTCATGTTTTGATGATAACAAAATGTGAAAACACTTTACGTTAAAATTAACGTAAGTTTTTAGTCGAAATATCCCGTTTCTATGTCTATCACTCTAGGTATGAACAAACAAATTTACAACTTGACAAATGATCAAAGAAGTGAATTTGTGTTTCAAACTTCACATTTTTAATGTGACAAAACATTTTTTCAAAAATATACCTTACAAGTTATTTTTGAATTATAAAGAAATGTTTTATTGGAAAAATAAGTTTAAATATCATAACAGCTATTTCCCCCCCCCCCCCCAAAAAAAATCAGCTCCAAACTTCCCCAAATAAACTTTCACCACTAAAAAAAATGGAGCGTCCTTGTCTGGCACGGTACCGTGTGACATTTAGTGCTACCGTGTCCTTATAACAGTCAGATTTCTTCTGCCTATAAATACCAGCCCTCTTCACAGTTTTTGGGCATCCTTTTTAACACACAACTTTCTGAGTTTAAAACTCTTATCACATCTTCTCTTCTTGATCATTTAGTTTAGTTTTCTTTTGTTTAAAAAGTGATCCAATCATCCAACCAAGTGATCACCTTCATTTCTCTACCAGTGCAAGAGAAGAACACAAGGTGTCAAAGAAGATACAAAGTGTTATAGTTTTAGTTAGTGCACTTGTAACACTTGTTACATACTTGTTGTATCCTAGCATACATCAAGTTGATTTTCTTTTGAGTAGTTTGTGAGAGTAGATCATTGTGATCTTGTCGAGATCTTGGAGATCACTTGTAGATTGTGAGCTTGTGAGTTGATCAAGTGGATCAAGGGTAGATCGAGTCAAGTGAGAGTAGATCATTGTGATCTTGTTGAGATCTTGAAGATCTCTTGTAGCTTGTGGGCTTGTGTGTTGATCAAGTGGATCAAGGGTAGATCGGGTAGATTGAGTCAAGTGTGTTGATTGTGTGAAGTAGTAAGGATCGTGTGGATCGTGGTAGATTGGTACTAGCTAAGATTAGTACTCGACATTTAGCTTAGTGTTGGAAATAAGGATAAGCGACGTCGTACGGTTTTCTCCGCCTGATGGGAACTTTGTTGACATAGTGCTTAGAACTCTTGAGTTTGGTACTCGGGGAGTGGAGTAGGGCGAAGAAGAGCATCGTGACCGAACTACTATAAATCTCTTTGTCCCGGTTTGATCTTTCTATCTCATTTCTTTATATTTATTGTTTATATTAGTTAGTATTGTTTAGTGTTCATAGTTGCAACACCCCCAAAATCTGGTATTGAGAAAGCATTCGGGTCATGGGGTGCTACTAAAATTGGTAATCACAACACAAGGTAATAAAGAATGGAATACATACTGTCACACCCTGAATTTACCTGTTAATGGCAGCGGATATGAATACCTTGGTGTGACTTTCATGGCGTCTCATACAATGGATATATTGAACGACCTAAAGTGCCGTTTGAAAATACACGTTTGATCATAAATAAAATCAGAGTTTACAAAACATAGGTCCCAAATGATGTTGCAAGTTTATATAACAAAACCATAGTAGATCAAACGTTTACATAAGTGCATGAAAATAAGTGATGCAAGTCGACCCCGCGACTCCAAAATAGCCAAATGCATGTCCACACGCTAGCTAATTACCTGAAAATACATTGCTAAAAATGGTCAACATAAAGTTGGTGAGAGATCATAGGTTTAATAAAATGAAGGTATACGATAGCCACAAGTATAAAGTGTATGACATAAGTCACATAAAAATGGTGTACAATAGACTTAAGCTCATGACCCCGAAACTATGACTGAATCTGTGGTGCCCCTCAGAGTGTTTTGCCAGGCACTCTAATAAAAAGACATGAAATGCATCCGCTATCGGTTGTTGGTCAAAGCCAACACGGATGGAGGCGTCACCCTCGATAGATCTATCCACTCACTCTCGCTTACAGGTAAATTAACGGTTCATGATATAGGGGACTTTCATATGGCAACAAGGTAACTTAATCTATGTACAAGGAATTTGATACTAGGGCTCGCATATAAAAATGGTTGCAATGTATTCTCCCCCGTGGGATTTGAAATGAAATAATAAATTGAAAAACGGGGCTATGAAAACTCACCTCAAGTGATGGTACAACAATGCTATGAGTATGCGATGAACGGGAACAACAAGGCGCGTACACTAGCCGCTACCTATCA